>CM053147.1:129700832-129703332 GCA_028571685.1 Heterohyrax brucei | reverse complement strand
CTTGAGAAACTCATACATTCTCTGTTCAGTGTTTCCCTGTCTTACACAAGTAGATTTCTTTCTGTGAAAGTGCTATTTTCACAGTGCTAAGTACTCCCAACTCTATCAACAATGTAGGTTTTACGAATTTTCTAAGTCTATCTTATTTTCTTGTACTTATACCTGGAATTCTCTGTGTAAACCTCTGTAACTTTTCTAGCTTGATGAATCACGGTGTACTTTCTCTTGTTTCTATCTGTAACCATTCTTTAGAAACTCATACATTCTCTGTTCATGGTTTCACGGTCTTAGAGAAGGAGATTTCTTTCTGCGAAAGTGCTGTTTTCACAGTGCTAAGTACTCCCAACTCTATCAACAATGTAGGTTTTACCAGTTTTCTAAGTCTCTCTTATTTTCTTGTCCTTATACTTGGAATTCTCTGTGTAAACCTCTGTAACTTTTCTAGGTAGATGAATCACTGTTTACTTTCTCTTATTTCTATCTGTTACCAGTATTGAGAAACACATACATTCTCTGTTCACTGTTTCGCGGTCTTAAAGAAGTACATTTCTTTCCACGAAAGTGCTGTTTTCACAGTGCTAAGTACTCCCAACTCTATCAACAAAGTAGGTTTTACCAGTTTTCTAAGTCTCTCTTATTTTCTTGTACTTATACTTGGAATTCTCTGTGTAAACCTCTGTATCTTCTCTAGGTAGATGAATCACTGTGTACTTTCTGTTGTTTCTATCTGTTATCAGTCTTGAGATACTCATACATTCTCTGTTCACTGTTTCTCCGTCTTAGAGAAGTAGATTTCTTTCTGCGAAAGTGCTGTTTTCACAGTGCTAAGTACTCCCAACTCTATCAACAATGTAGGTTTTACCAGTTTTTTAAGTTTCTTTTATTTTCTTGTTCTTATACGTGGAATTCTCTGTGTAAACCTCTGAAACTTCTCTAGGTAGATGAATCACTGTGTACTTTCTCTTGTTTCTATCTGTTACCAGTCTTGAGAAACTCATAGATTCTCTTTTCCCTGTTTCGTGGTCTTAGAGAAGTAGATTTCTTTGTTCGAAAGTGCTGTTTTCACAGTGCTAAGTACTCCCAACTCTATCAACAATGTAGGTTTTACCAGTTTTCTAAGTCTCTCTTATTTTCTTGTACTTATACTTGGAATTCTCTGTGTAAACCTCTGAAACTTCTCTAGGTAGATGAATCACTGTGTACTTTCTCTTGTTTCTATGTGTTACCAATCTTGAGAAACTGATACATTCTCTGTTCTCTGTTTCCCGGTCTTAGAGAACTAGATTTCTTTCTGCGAAAGTGCTGTTTTAACAGTGCTAAGTACTCCCAACTCTATCAACAATGTAGGTTTTACCAGTTTTATTAGTCTCTCTTATTTTCTTGTACTTATACTTGGAATTCTCTGTGTAAACCTCTGTAACTTCTCTAGGTAGATGAATCACTGTGTACTTTCTCTTGTTTCTATCTGTTACCAGTCTTGAGTAACACATACATTCTCTGTTCACTGTTTTGCGGTCTTAGAGAAGTAGATTTCTTCTTGCGAAAGTGCTGTTTACACACTGCTAAGTACTCCCAACTCTATCAACAATGTAGGTTTTACGAGTTTTCTAAGTCTCTTTTATTTTCTTGTACTTATACTTGGAATTCTCTGTGTAAACCTCCGTAACTTCTCTAGGTAGATGAAGCACTGTGTACTTTCTCTTGTTTCTATCTGTTACCAGTCTTGAGAAACTCATAGATTCTCTGTTCCCTGTTTCGTGGTCTTAGAGAAGTAGATTTCTTTGTGCGAAAGTGCTGTTTTCACAGTGCTAAGTACTCCCAACTCTATCAACAATGTAGGTTTTACCAGTTTTCTAAGTCTCTCTTATTTTCTTGTACTTATACTTGGAATTCTCTGTGTAAACCTCTGTAACTTTTCTAGGTAGATGAATCACTGTTTACTTTCTCTTATTACTATCTGTTACCACTCTTTAGAAACTCATATATTCTCTGTTCACTGTTTCCCGGTCTTAGAGAAGTTGATTTCTTTCTGCGAAAGTGGTGTTTTCACAGTGCTAAGTGTTCCCAACTCTATCAACAATGTAGGTTTTACCAGTTTTCTAATTCTCTCTGATTTTCTTGTACTTATACTTGGAATTCTCTGTGTAAACCTCTGAAACTTCTCTAGGTAGATGAATCACTGTGTACTTTCTCTTGTTTCTATCTGTTACCACTCTTGAGAAACTCATACATTCTCAGGTCACTGTTTCCCGGTCTTAGAGAAGTTGATTTCTTTCTGCGAAAGTGCTGTTTTCACAGTGCTAAGTACTCCCAACTCTATCAACAATGTAGGTTTTACCAGTTTTCTAAGTCTCTCTTATTTTCTTGTACTTATACTTGGAATTCTCTGTGTAAACCTCTGTAACTTCTCTAGGTAGATGAATCACTGTGTACTTTCTTTTGTTTCTATCTGTTACCACTCTTTAGAAATTCATACATTCTCTGTTCACTGTTTCCCGGT
>CM053147.1:129690832-129698332 GCA_028571685.1 Heterohyrax brucei | reverse complement strand
AGGCTTAGGCTTAGGCTTAGGCTTAGGCTTAGGCTTAGGGTTAGGGTTAGGGTTAGGGTTAGGGTTAGGGTTAGGGTTAGGGTTAGGGTTAGGGTTAGGGTTAGGGTTAGGGTTAGGGTTAGGGTTAGGTTTAGGGTTAGGGTTAGGGTTAGGGTTAGGGTTAGGGTTAGGGTTAGGGTTTAGGGTTTGGGTTTGGGTTTAGGGTTTAGGGTTAGGGTTAGGGTTAGGGTTAGGGTTAGGGTTAGGGTTAGGGTTAGGGTTAGGGTTAGGGTTAGGGTTAGGGTTAGGGTTAGGGTTAGGGTAACTTCTCTAGCGAGATGAATCAGTGTGTACTCTCTCTTGTTTCTATCTGCTATTAAACTTGAGAAACTCATACATTCTCTATTCACTGTTTCCCTGTCTTACAGAAGTAGATTTCTTATTAAGAAAGTGCGATTTTCACAGTGCTAAGTACTCCCAACTCTATCAACAATGTAGGTCTTACCAGTTTTTTAAGTTTCTTTTATTTTCTTGTTCTTATACCTGGAATTCTCTGTGTAAACCTCTGTAACTTCTCTAGCTAGATGAATCACTGTGTACTTTCGCTTGTTTCTATCTGTAACCAATCCTCAGAAACTCATACATTCTCTGTTTACGGTTTCACGCTCTTAGAGAAGTAGATTTCTTTCTGCGAAAGTGCTGTTTTCACAGTGCGAAGTATTCCCAACTCTATCAACAATGTAGGTTTTACGAGTTTTCTAAGTCTCTCTTATTTTCTTGTACTTATACTTGGAATTCTCTGTGTAAACCTCTGTAACTTCTCTAGCTAGATGAATCACTGTGTACTTTCTCTTGTTTCTATGTGTTACCAATCTTGAGACACTCTTACATTCTCTGTTCACTGTTTTCCGGTCTTAGGGAAGTAGATTTCTTTCTGGGAAAGTGCTGTTTCCACATTGCTAAGTACTCCCAACTCTATCAACAATGTAGGTTTTAACTAGTTTTCTAAGTCTCTCTTATTTTCTTGTACTTATACTTGGAATTCTCTGTGTAAACCTCAGTAACTTCTCTAGCTAGATGAATCCGTGTGTACTTTCTCTTGTTTCTATCTGTTAAGAATCTTGAGAAACTCATACATTCTCTGTTCAGTGTTTCCCTGTCTTACACAAGTAGATTTCTTTCTGTGAAAGTGCTATTTTCACAGTGCTAAGTACTCCCAACTCTATCAACAATGTAGGTTTTACGAATTTTCTAAGTCTATCTTATTTTCTTGTACTTATACCTGGAATTCTCTGTGTAAACCTCTGTAACTTTTCTAGCTTGATGAATCACGGTGTACTTTCTCTTGTTTCTATCTGTAACCATTCTTTAGAAACTCATACATTCTCTGTTCATGGTTTCACGGTCTTAGAGAAGGAGATTTCTTTCTGCGAAAGTGCTGTTTTCACAGTGCTAAGTACTCCCAACTCTATCAACAATGTAGGTTTTACCAGTTTTCTAAGTCTCTCTTATTTTCTTGTCCTTATACTTGGAATTCTCTGTGTAAACCTCTGTAACTTTTCTAGGTAGATGAATCACTGTTTACTTTCTCTTATTTCTATCTGTTACCAGTATTGAGAAACACATACATTCTCTGTTCACTGTTTCGCGGTCTTAAAGAAGTAGATTTCTTTCCACGAAAGTGCTGTTTTCACAGTGCTAAGTACTCCCAACTCTATCAACAAAGTAGGTTTTACCAGTTTTCTAAGTCTCTCTTATTTTCTTGTACTTATACTTGGAATTCTCTGTGTAAACCTCTGTATCTTCTCTAGGTAGATGAATCACTGTGTACTTTCTGTTGTTTCTATCTGTTATCAGTCTTGAGATACTCATACATTCTCTGTTCACTGTTTCTCCGTCTTAGAGAAGTAGATTTCTTTCTGCGAAAGTGCTGTTTTCACAGTGCTAAGTACTCCCAACTCTATCAACAATGTAGGTTTTACCAGTTTTTTAAGTTTCTTTTATTTTCTTGTTCTTATACGTGGAATTCTCTGTGTAAACCTCTGAAACTTCTCTAGGTAGATGAATCACTGTGTACTTTCTCTTGTTTCTATCTGTTACCAGTCTTGAGAAACTCATAGATTCTCTTTTCCCTGTTTCGTGGTCTTAGAGAAGTAGATTTCTTTGTTCGAAAGTGCTGTTTTCACAGTGCTAAGTACTCCCAACTCTATCAACAATGTAGGTTTTACCAGTTTTCTAAGTCTCTCTTATTTTCTTGTACTTATACTTGGAATTCTCTGTGTAAACCTCTGAAACTTCTCTAGGTAGATGAATCACTGTGTACTTTCTCTTGTTTCTATGTGTTACCAATCTTGAGAAACTGATACATTCTCTGTTCTCTGTTTCCCGGTCTTAGAGAACTAGATTTCTTTCTGCGAAAGTGCTGTTTTAACAGTGCTAAGTACTCCCAACTCTATCAACAATGTAGGTTTTACCAGTTTTATAAGTCTCTCTTATTTTCTTGTACTTATACTTGGAATTCTCTGTGTAAACCTCTGTAACTTCTCTAGGTAGATGAATCACTGTGTACTTTCTCTTGTTTCTATCTGTTACCAGTCTTGAGTAACACATACATTCTCTGTTCACTGTTTTGCGGTCTTAGAGAAGTAGATTTCTTCTTGCGAAAGTGCTGTTTACACACTGCTAAGTACTCCCAACTCTATCAACAATGTAGGTTTTACGAGTTTTCTAAGTCTCTTTTATTTTCTTGTACTTATACTTGGAATTCTCTGTGTAAACCTCTGTAACTTCTCTAGGTAGATGAAGCACTGTGTACTTTCTCTTGTTTCTATCTGTTACCAGTCTTGAGAAACTCATAGATTCTCTGTTCCCTGTTTCGTGGTCTTAGAGAAGTAGATTTCTTTGTGCGAAAGTGCTGTTTTCACAGTGCTAAGTACTCCCAACTCTATCAACAATGTAGGTTTTACCAGTTTTCTAAGTCTCTCTTATTTTCTTGTACTTATACTTGGAATTCTCTGTGTAAACCTCTGTAACTTTTCTAGGTAGATGAATCACTGTTTACTTTCTCTTATTTCTATCTGTTACCACTCTTTAGAAACTCATATATTCTCTGTTCACTGTTTCCCGGTCTTAGAGAAGTTGATTTCTTTCTGCGAAAGTGGTGTTTTCACAGTGCTAAGTGTTCCCAACTCTATCAACAATGTAGGTTTTACCAGTTTTCTAAGTCTCTCTGATTTTCTTGTACTTATACTTGGAATTCTCTGTGTAAACCTCTGAAACTTCTCTAGGTAGATGAATCACTGTGTACTTTCTCTTGTTTCTATCTGTTACCACTCTTGAGAAACTCATACATTCTCAGGTCACTGTTTCCCGGTCTTAGAGAAGTTGATTTCTTTCTGCGAAAGTGCTGTTTTCACAGTGCTAAGTACTCCCAACTCTATCAACAATGTAGGTTTTACCAGTTTTCTAAGTCTCTCTTATTTTCTTGTACTTATACTTGGAATTCTCTGTGTAAACCTCTGTAACTTCTCTAGGTAGATGAATCACTGTGTACTTTCTTTTGTTTCTATCTGTTACCACTCTTTAGAAATTCATACATTCTCTGTTCACTGTTTCCCGGTCTTACAGAAGTTGATTTCTTTCTGCGAAAGTGCTGTTTTCACAGTGCTAAGTACTCCCAACTCTATCAACAATGTAGGTTTTGCCAGTTTTCTAAGTCTCTCTTATTTTCTTGTACTGATACTTGGAATTATCTGTGTAAACCTCTGTAACTTCTCTAGGTAGATGAATCACTGTATACTTTCTCTTGTTTCTATCTGTTAGCAGTCTTGAGAAACCCATACATTCTCTGTTCACTGTTTCCCGGTCTTAGAGAATTAGATTTCTTTCTGCGAAAGTGCTGTTTTCAGAGTGCTAAGTACTCCCAACTCTATCAACAATGTAGGTTTTACCAGTTTTCTAAGTCTCTCTTATTTTCTTGTACTTATACTTGGAATTCTCTGTGTAGGGTTAGGGTTAGGGTTAGGGTGAGGGTTAGGGTTGGGTTGGGGTGAGGGTTAGGGTTAGGGTTAGGGTTAGGGTGAGGGTTAGGGTTAGGGTGAGGGTTAGGGTTAGGGTTAGGGTTAGGGTTAGGGTTAGGGTTAGGGTTAGGGTTAGGGTTAGGGTTAGGGTTAGGGTTAGGGTTAGGGTTAGGGTTAGGGTTAGGGTTAGGGTTAGGGTTAGGGTTAGGGTTAGGGTTAGGGTTAGGGTTAGGGTTAGGGTTAGGGTTAGGGTTAGGGTTAGGGTTAGGGTTAGGGTTAGGGTTAGGGTTAGGGTTAGGGTTAGGGTTAGGGTTAGGGTT
The DNA here is from genome assembly GCA_028571685.1 of Heterohyrax brucei. Taxonomy (NCBI): domain Eukaryota; kingdom Metazoa; phylum Chordata; class Mammalia; order Hyracoidea; family Procaviidae; genus Heterohyrax; species Heterohyrax brucei. The sequence goes on along the minus strand of CM053147.1, from coordinate 129,694,014 downwards.
AGGGTTAGGGTTAGGGTTAGGGTTAGGGTTAGGGTTAGGGTTAGGGTTAGGGTTAGGGTTAGGGTTAGGGTTAGGGTTAGGGTTAGGGTTAGGGTTAGGGTTAGGGTTAGGGTTAGGGTTAGGGTTAGGGTAACTTCTCTAGCTAGATGGGTTAGGGTTAGGGTTAGGGTTAGGGTTAGGGTTAGGGTTAGGGTTAGGGTTAGGGTTAGGTTTAGGGTTAGGGTTAGGGTTAGGGTTAGGGTTAGGGTTAGGGTTAGGGTTAGGGTTAGGGTTAGGGTTAGGGTTAGGGTTAGGGTTAGGGTTAGGGTTAGGGTTAGGGTTAGGGTTAGGGTTAGGGTTAGGGTTAGGGTTAGGGTTAGGGTTAGGGTTAGGGTTAGGGTTAGGGTTAGGGTTAGGGTTAGGGTTAGGGTTAGGGTTAGGGTAACTTCTCTAGCTCGATGAATCAGTGTGTACTTTCTCTTGTTTCTATCTGTTACTAATCTTGAGAAACTCATACATTCTCTGTTCACTGTTTCCCTGTCTTACAGAAGTAGATTTCTTTCTGCGAAAGTGCGGTTTTCACAGTGCTAAGTACTCTCAACTCTATCAACAATGTAGGTTTTACCAGTTTTCTAAGTCTCTCTTATTTTCTTGTACTTATACCTGGAAATCTCTATGTAAACCTCTGAAACTTCTCTAGGAAGATGAATCACTGTGTACTTTCTCTTGTTTCTCTCTGTTACCAATATTGAGAAACTCATACATTCTCTGTTCACTGTTTTCCGGTCTTAGAGAAGTAGATTTCTTTCTGCGAAAGTGCGGTTTTCACAGTGCTAAGTACTCCCAACTCTATCAACAATGTAGGTTTTACCAGTCATCTAAGTCTCTCTTATTTTCTTGGAGTAACACTTGAAATTCTCTGTGTAAACCTCTGAAACTTCTCTAGGTAGATGAATCACTGTGTACTTTCTCTTGTTTCTGTCTGTTCCCAATCTTGAGAAACTCATACATTCTCTGTTCAGTGTTTCCCTGTCTTACACAAGTAGATTTCTTTCTGTGAAAGTGCTATTTTCACAGTGCTAAGTACTCCCAACTCTATCAACAATGTAGGTTTTACGAATTTTCTAAGTCTATCTTATTTTCTTGTACTTATACCTGGAATTCTCTGTGTAAACCTCTGTAACTTTTCTAGCTTGATGAATCACGGTGTACTTTCTCTTGTTTCTATCTGTAACCATTCTTTAGAAACTCATACATTCTCTGTTCATGGTTTCACGGTCTTAGATAAGGAGATTTCTTTCTGCGAAAGTGCTGTTTTCACAGTGCTAAGTACTCCCAACTCTATCAACAATGTAGGTTTTACCAGTTTTCTAAGTCTCTCTTATTTTCTTGTACTTATACTTGGAATTCTCTGTGTAAACCTCTGTAACTTTTCTAGGTAGATGAATCACTGTTTACTTTCTCTTATTTCTATCTGTTACCAGTATTGAGAAACACATACATTCTCTGTTCACTGTTTCGCGGTCTTAAAGAAGTAGATTTCTTTCCACGAAAGTGCTGTTTTCACAGTGCTAAGTACTCCCAACTCTATCAACAATGTAGGTTTTACCAGTTTTCTAAGTCTCTCTTATTTTCTTGTACTTATACTTGGAATTCTCTGTGTAAACCTCTGTAACTTCTCTAGGTAGATGAATCACTGTGTAGTTTCTCTTGTTTCTATCTGTTACCAATCTTGAGAAACTCATACATTCTCTGTTCACTGTTTCGCGGTCTTAGAGAAGTAGATTTCTTCTTGCGAATGTGCTGTTTTCGCAGTGCTGAGTACTCCCAACTCTATCAACAATGTAGGTTTTACCAGTTTTCTAAGTCTCTCTTATTTTCTTGTACTTATACTTGGAATTCTCTGTGTAAACCTCTGAAACTTGTCTAGGTAGATGAATCACTGTGTACTTTCTCTTGTTTGTATCTGTTACCAATCTTGAGAAACTCATACATTCTCTATTCACTTTTTCCCAGTCTTAGAGAAGTAGATTTCTTTCTGCGAAAGTGCTGTTTTGACATTGCTAAGTACTCCCAACTCTATCAACAATGTAGGTTTTACCAGTTTTCTAAATCTCTCTTATTTTCTTGTACTTATACTTGGAATTGTCTGTGTAAACCTCTGTAACTTCTCTAGGTAGATGAATCACTGTGTACTTTCTCTTTTTTCTATCTGTTACCAGGCTTGAGAAACTCATACATTCTCTGTTCACTGTTTCCCGGTCTTAGAGAAGTAGATTTCTTTCTGCGAAAGTGCTGTTTTCACAGTGCTAAGTACTCCCAACTCTATCAACAATGTAGGTTTTACCAGTTTTCTAAGTCTCCCTTATTTTCTTGTACTGATACTTGGAATTCTCTGTGTAAACCTCTGTAACTTCTCTAGGGAGATGAATCACTGTGTACTTTCTCTTGTTTCTCTCTGTTTCGAATCTTGAGAAACTCATACATTCGCTGTTCACTGTTTTCCGGTCTTAGAGAGGTAGATTTGTTTCTGCGAAAGTGCTGTTTTCACAGTGCTAAGTGTTCCCAACTCTATCAACAATGTTGGTTTTACGAGTTTTCTAAGTCTCTCTTATTTTCTTGTACTTATACTTGGAATTCTCTGAGTAGGGTTAGGGTTAGGGTTAGGGTTAGGGTTAGGGTTAGGGTTAGGGTTAGGTTTAGGGTTAGGGTTAGGTTTAGGTTTAGGGTTAGGGTTAGGGTTAGGGTTAGGGTTAGGGTTAGGGTTAGGGTTAGGGTTAGGGTTAGGGTTAGGGTTAGGGTTAGGGTTAGGGTTAGGGTTAGGGTTAGGGTTAGGGTTAGGGTTAGGGTTAGGGTTAGGGTTAGGGTTAGGGTTAGGGTTAGGGTTAGGTTTAGGGTTAGGTTTACGGTTAGGGTTAGGGTTAGGGTTAGGGTTAGGGTTAGGGTTAGGGTTAGGGTTAGGGTTAGGGTTAGGGTTAGGGTTAGGGTTAGGGTTAGGGTTAGGGTTAGGGTTAGGCTTAGGGTTAGGGTTAGGGTTAGGGTTAGGGTTAGGGTTAGGGTTAGGGTTAGGGTTAGGGTTAGGGTTAGGGTTAGGGTTAGGGTTAGGGTTAGGGTTAGGGTTAGGGTTAGGGTTAGGGTTAGGGTTAGGGTTAGGGTTAGGGTTAGGGTTAGGGTTAGGGTTAGGGTTAGGGTTAGGGTTAGGG
>CM053147.1:129650832-129685832 GCA_028571685.1 Heterohyrax brucei | reverse complement strand
TTAGGGTTAGGGTTAGGGTTAGAGGGTTAAGGTTAGGGTTAGGGTTAGAGGGTTAGGGTTAGAGGGTTAGGGTTAGGGTTAGGGTTAGGGTTAGGGTTAGGGTTAGGGTTAGGGTTAGGGTTAGGGTTAGGGTTAGGGTTAGGGTTAGGGTTAGGGTTAGGGTTAGGGTTAGGGTTAGGGTTAGGGTTAGGGTTAGGGTTAGGGTTAGGGTTAGGGTTAGGGTTAGGGTTAGGGTTAGGGTTAGGGTTAGGGTAACTTCTCTAGCTTGATGAATCAGTGTGTACTTTCTCTAGTTTCTATCTGTTACTAATCTTGAGAAACTCACATATTCTCTGTTCACTGTTTCCCTGTCTTACAGAAGTAGATTTCTTTCTGCGAAAGTGCGGTTTTCACAGTGCTAAGTACTCCCAACTCTATCAACAATGTAGGTTTTACCAGTTTTCTAAGTTTCTTTTATTTTCTTGTACTTATACCTGGAATTCTCTGTGTAAACCTCTGTAACTTCTCTAGCTAGATGAATCACTGTGTACTTTCTCTTGTTTCTATCTGTAACCAATCATAGAAACTCATACATTCTCTGTTTACGGTTTTACGCTCTTAGAGAAGTAGATTTCTTTCGGCGAAAGAGAAGTTTTCACAATGCTAAGTACTCCCAATTCAGTCAACAATGTAGGTTTTACCAGTTTTCTAAGTCTCTCTTATTTGCTTGGAGTTACACTTGGAATTCTCTGTGTAAACCTCTGTAACTTCTCTAGGTAGGTGAATCACTGTGTACTTTCTCTTGTTTCTATCTGTTACCAGTCTTGAGAAACTCATACATTCTCGGCTCACTCTTTTTCGGTCTCAGAGAAGTAGATTTCTTTCTGCGAAACTGCTGTTTTCACAGTGCTAAGTATTCCCAACTCTATCAACAATGTATGTTTTACGAGTTTTCTAAGTCTCTCTTATTTTCTTGTACTTATACTGGAATTCTCTGTGTAAACCTCTGTAACTTCTCTAGCTAGATGAATCACTGTGTACTTTCTCTTGTTTCTATGTGTTACCAATCTTCAGACACTCTTACATTCTCTGTTCACTGTTTTCCGGTCTTAGAGAAGTAGATTTCTTTCTGCGAAAGTGCTGTTTTCACAGTGCTAAGTACTGCCAACTCTATCAACAATGTAGGTTTTACCAGTTTTATAAGTCTCTCTTATTTTCTTGTACTTGTACTTGGAATTCTCTGTGTAAACCTCTGTAACTTCTCTGGGTAGATGAATCACTGTGTACTTTCTCTTGTTTCTATCTGTTACCCATCTTGAGCAACACATACATTCTCTGTTCACTGTTTTGCGGTCTTAGAGAAGTAGATTTCTTCTTGCGAAAGTGCTGTTTTCACACTGCTAAGTACTCCCAACTCTATCAACAATGTAGGTTTTACAAGTTTTCTAAGTCTCTCTTATTTTCTTATACTGATACTTGGAATTATCTGTGTAAACCTCTGTAACTTCTCTAGGTAGATGAATCACTGTGTACTTTCTCTTGTTTCTATCTGTTACCAGTCTTGAGATACCCATACATTCTCTGTTCACTGTTTTCCGGTCTTAGAGAAGTAGATTTCTTTCTGCGAAAGTGCTGTTTTCACAGTGCTAAGTACTCCCAACTCTATCAACAATGTAGGTTTTACCAGTCTTCTAAGTCTCTCTTATTTTCTTGGAGTAATACTTGAAATTCTCTGTGTAAACCTCTGAAACTTCTCTAGGTAGATGAATCACTGTGTACTTTCTCTTTTTTCTGTCTGTTCCCAATCTTGAGAAACTCATACATTCCCTGTTCACTGTTTCCCCATCTAAGAGAAGTAGATTTCTTTCGGTGAAAGTGCTGTTTTCACATTGCTAGGTACTCCCAACTCTATCAACAATGTAGGTTTTACCAGTTTTCTAAGTCTCTCTTATTTTCTTGTACTTATACTTGGAATTCTCTGTTTAAACCTCTGAAACTTCTCTAGGTAGATGAATCACTGTGTACTTTCTCTTGTTTCTATCTGTTACCAATCTTGAGAAAGTGATACATTCTCTGTTCACTGCTTCCCGGTCTTACAGAACTAGATTTCTTTCTGCGAAAGTGCTGTTTTCACAGTGCTAAGTACTGCCAACTCTATCAACAATGTTGGTTTTACCAGTTTTATAAGTCTCTCTTATTTTCTTGTACTTGTACTTGGAATTCTCTGTGTAAACCTCTGTAACTTCTCTGGGTAGATGAATCACTGTGTACTTTCTCTTGTTTCTATCTGTTACCAGTCTTGAGTAACACATACATTCTCTGTTCACTGTTTTGCGGTCTTAGAGAAGTAGATTTCTTCTTGCAAAAGTGCTGTTTTCACACTGCTAAGTACTCCCAACTCTATCAACAATGTAGGTTTTACGAGATTTCAAAGTTTCTCTTATTTTCTTGTACTTATACTTGGAATTCTCTGTGTAAACCTCTGTAACTTCTCTAGCCAGATGAATCACTGTGTACTTTCTCTTGTTTCTATCTGTTACCAATTTTGAGAAACTAATACATTCTCTGTTCACTGTTTCCCGGTCTTAGAGAAGTAGATTTCTTTCTGCGAAAGTGCTGTTTTCACAGTGCTAAGTACTCCCAACTTTATCAACAATGTAGGTTTTAAGAGTTTTCTAAGTCTCTCTTATTTTCTTGTACTTGTACTTGGAATTCTCTGTGTAAACCTCTGTAACTTCTCTACCTAGATGAATCACTGTGTACTTTCTCTTGTTTCTATCTGTAACCATTCTTTAGAAACTCATACATTCTCTGTTCATGGTTTCACGGTCTTAGAGCAGCAGATTTCTTTCGGCGAAAGTGATGTTTTCACAGTGCTAAGTACTCCCAACTCAGTCAACAATGTAGGTTTTACTAGTTTTCTAAGTCTCTCTTATTTTCTTGTACTTATACTTGGAATTCTCTGTGTAAACCTCTGAAACTTCTCTAGGTAGATGAATCACTGTGTACTTTCTCTTGTTTCTATCTGTTTGCAGTCTTGAGAAACCCATACATTCTCTGTTCACTGTTTCCCGGTCTTAGAGAAGTAGATTTCTTTGTGCGAAAGTGCTGTTTTCACAGTGCTAAGTACTCCCAACTCTATCAACAATGTAGGTTTTACCAGTTTTCTAAGTCTCTCTTATTTTCTTGTACTTATACTTGGAATTCTCTGTGTAAACCTCTGTAACTTCTCTAGGTAGATGAATCACTGTGTAATTTCTCTTGTTTCTATCTGTTACCACTCTTGAGTAACACATACATTCTCTGTTCACTGTTTTGCGGTCTTAGAGAAGTAGATTTCTTCTTGCGAAAGTGCTGTTTTCACAGTGCTAAGTACTCCCAACTCTATCAACAATGTAGGTTTTACCAGTTTTCTAAGTCTCTCTTATTTTCTTGTACTTATACTTGGAATTCTCTGTGTAAACCTCTGAAACTTCTCGAGGTAGATGAATCACTGTGTACTTTCTCTTGTTTCTATGTGTTACCAGTCTTGAGAAACTCATAGATTCTCTCTTCCCTGTTTCGTGGTCTTAGAGAAGTAGATTTCTTTGTGCGAAAGTGCTGTTTTCACAGTGCTAAGTACTCCCAACTCTATCAACAATGTAGGTTTTACCAGTTTTCTAAGTCTCTCTTATTTTCTTGTACTTATACTTGGAATTCTCTGTGTAAACCTCTGTAACTTCTCTAGGTAGATGAATCACTGTGTACTTTCTCTGGTTTCTATCTGTTACCACTCATTAGAAACTCATACATTCTCTGTTCACTGTTTCCCGGTCTTAGAGAAGTTGTTTTCTTTCTGCGAAAGTCCTGTTTTCACAGTGCTAAGTACTCCCAACTCTATCAACAATGTAGGTTTTACCAGTTTTCTAAGTCTCTCTTATTTTCTTGTACTTATACTTGGAATTCTCTGTGTAAACCTCTGAAACTTCTCTAGGTAGATGAATCACTGTGTACTTTCTCTTATTTCTATCTGTTACCAGTCTGGAGAAACACATGCATTCTCTGTTCACTGTTTCGCGCTCTGAGAGAAGTATATTTCTTTGTGCGAAAGTGCTGTTTTCACAGTGCTAAGTACTCCCAACTCTATCAACAATGTAGGTTTTACCAGTTTTCTAAGTCTCTCTTATTTTCTTGTACTTATACTTGGAATTCTCTGTGTAAACCTCTGTAACTTCTCTAGGTAGATGAATCACTGTGTACTTTCTCTTGTTTCTATCTGTTACCAATCTTTAGAAACTCATACATTCTCTGTTCACTGTTTCCCGGTCTTAGAGAAGTTGATTTCTTTCTGCGAAAGTGCTGTTTTCACAGTGCTAAGTACTCCCAACTCTATCAACAATGTAGGTTTTACAAGTTTTCTAAGTCTCTCTTATTTTCTTATACTGATACTTGGAATTATCTGTGTAAACCTCTGTAACTTCTCTAGGTAGATGAATCACTGTATACTTTCTCTTGTTTCTATCTGTTACCAGTCTTGAGATACCCATACATTCTCTGTTCACTGTTTTCCGGTCTTAGAGAAGAAGATTTCTTTCTGCGAAAGTGCTGTTTTCACAGTGCTAAGTACTCCCAACTCTATCAACAATGTAGGTTTTACCAGTCTTCTAAGTCTCTCTTATTTTCTTGGAGTAATACTTGAAATTCTCTGTGTAAACCTCTGAAAATTCTCTAGGTAGATGAATCACTGTGTACTTTCTCTTTTTTCTGTCTGTTCCCAATCTTGAGAAACTCATACATTCCCTGTTCACTGTTTCCCCATCTTAGAGAAGTAGATTTCTTTCGGTGAAAGTGCTGTTTTCACAGTGCTAGGTACTCCCAACTCTATCAACAATGTAGGTTTTACCAGTTTTCTAAGTCTCTCTTATTTTCTTGCACTTATACTTGGAATTCTCTGTGTAAACCTCTGTAACTTCTCTAGGTAGATGAATCACTGTGTACTTTCTCTTATTTCTATCTCTTACCAGTCTGGAGAAACACATACATTCCCTGTTCACTGTTTCGAGCGCTTAGAGAAGTATATTTCTTTCTGCGAAAGTGCTGTTTTCACAGTGCTAAGTACTCCCAACTCTATCAACAATGTAGCTTTTACCAGTTTACTAAGTCTCTCTTATTTTCTTGTACTTATACTTGGAATTCTCTGTGTAAACCTCTGTAACATCTCTAGGTAGATGAATCACTGTGTACTTTCTCTGGTTTCTATCTGTTACCACTCTTTAGAAACTCGTACATTCTCTATTTACTGTTTCCCGGTCTTAGAGAAGTTGATTTCTTTCTGCGAAAGTGCTGTTTTCACAGTGCTAAGTACTCCCAACTCTATCAACAATGTTGGTTTTACCAGTTTCCTAAGTCTCTCTTATTTTCTTGTACTTATACTTGGAATTCTCTGTGTAAACCTCTGTAACTTCTCTAGGTAGATGAATCACTGTGTACTTTCTCTTATTTCTATCTGTTACCAGTCTGGAGAAACACATACATTCTCTGTTCACTGTTTCGAGTGCTTAGAGAAGTATATTTCTTTCTGCGAAAGTGCTGTTTTCACAGTGCTAAGTACTCCGAACTCTATCAACAATGTAGGTTTTACCAGTTTTCTAAGTCTCTCTTATTTTCTTGTACATATACTTGGAATACTCTGTGTAAACCTCTGTAACTTCTCTAGGTAGATGAATCACTGTGTACTTTCTTTTGTTTCTATCTGTTACCACTCTTTAGAAACTCATACATTCTCTGTTCACTGTTTCCCGGTCTTAGAGAAGTTGATTTCTTTCTGCGAAAGTGCTGTTTTCACAGTGCTAAGTACTCCCAACTCTATGATCAATGTAGGTTTTACCAGTTTTCCAAGTCTCTCTTATTTTCTTGTACTTATACTTGGAATTCTTTGTGTAAACCTCTGTAACTTCTCTAGGTAGATGAATCACTGTGGACTTTCTCTTGTTTCTATCTCTTACCAGTCTTGAGAAACTCAGACATTCTCTGTTCACTGTTTCCCGGTCTTAGAGAAGTAGATTTCTTTGTGCGAAAGTGCTGTTTTCACAGTGCTAAGTACTCCCGACTCTATCAACAATGTTGGTTTTACCAGTTTTCTAAGTCCCTCTTATTTTCTTGTACTTATACTTGGAATTCTCTGTGTAAACCTTTGAAACTTCTCTAGGTAGATGAATCACTGTGTACTTTCTCTTATTTCTATCTGTTACCAATCTTGAGAAACTCATACATTCTCTGTTCACTGTTTCCCGGTCTTAGAGAAGTATATTTCTTTCTGCGAAAGTGCTGTTTTCACAGTGCTAAGTACTCCCAACTCTATCAACAATGTAGGTTTTACCAGTTTTCTAAGTCTCTCTTATTTTCTTGTACTTATACTTGGAATTCTCTGTGTAAACCTCTGTAACTTCTCTAGGTAGATGAATCACTGTGTACTTTCTTTTGTTTCTATCTGTTACCACTCTTTAGAAATTCATACATTCTCTGTTCACTGTTTCCCGGTCTTAGAGAAGTTGATTTCTTTCTGCGAAAGTGCTGTTTTCACAGTGCTAAGTACTCCCAACTCTATCAACAATGTAGGTTTTGCCAGTTTTCTAAGTCTCTCTTATTTTCTTGTACTGATACTTGGAATTATCTGTGTAAACCTCTGTAACTTCTCTAGGTAGATGAATCACTGTATACTTTCTCTTGTTTCTATCTGTTAGCAGTCTTGAGAAACCCATACATTCTCTGTTCACTGTTTCCCGGTCTTAGAGAAGTAGATTTCTTTGTGTGAAAGTGCTGTTTTCACAGTGCTAAGTACTCCCAACTCTATCAACAATGTAGGTTTTACCAGTTTTCTAAGTCTCTCTTATTTTCTTGTACTTATACTTGGAATTCTCTGTGTAAACCTCTGAAACTTATCTAGGTAGATGAATCACTGTGTACTTTCTCTTATTTCTATCTGTTACCACTCTTTAGAAACTCATACATTCTCTGTTCACTGTTTCCCGGTCTTAGAGAAGTTGATTTCTTTCTGCGAAAGTGCTGTTTTCACAGTGCTAAGTACTCCCAACTCTATCAACAATGTAGGTTTTACCAGTTTTCTAAGTCTCTCTTATTTTCTTGCACTTATACCTGGAATTCTCTGTGTAAACCTCTGTAACTTTTCTAGTTAGAAGAATCACGGTGTGCTTTCTCTTATTTCTATCTGTAACCAATCTTTAGAAACTCATACATTCTCTGTTCATGGTTTCACGGTCTTAGAGAAGTAGATTTCTTTCGGCGAAAGTGATGTTTTCACAGTGCTAAGAACTCCCAACTCAGTCAACAATGTAGGTTTTACCAGTTTTCTAAGTCTCTCTTATTTGCTTGGAGTTACACTTGTAATTCTCTGTGTAAACCTCTGTAACTTCTGTAGGTAGATGAATCACTGTGTACTTTCTCTTGTTTCTACCTGTTACCAATTTTGAGAAACTAATACATTCTCTGTTCACTGTTTCCCGGTCTTAGAGAAGTAGTTTTCTTTCTGCAAAAGTGCTGTTTTCACAGTGCTAAGTACTCCCAACGCTATCAACAATGTAGGTTTTACCAGTTTTCTAAGTCTCTCTTATCTTCTTGTACTTATACTTGAAATTCTCTGTGTAAACCTCTGTAAGTGTTCTAGGTACATGAATCACTGTTTACTTTCTCTTATTTCTATCTGTTACCAGTATTGAGAAACACATACATTCTCTGTTCACTGTTTCGCGGTCTTAAAGAAGTAGATTTCTTTCCACGAAAGTGCTGTTTTCACTGTGCTAAGTACTCCCAACTCTATCAACAATGTAGGTTTTACCAGTTTTCTAAGTCTCCCTTATTTTCTTGTACTTACACTAGGAATACTCTGTGTAAACGTCTGTAACTTCTCTAGGTAGATGAATCACTGTGTACTTTCTTTTGTTTCTATCTGTTACCACTCTTTAGAAACTCATACATTCTCTGTTCACTGTTTCCCGGTCTTAGAGAAGTAGATTTCTTTCTGCGAAAGTGCTGTTTTCACAGTGCTAAGTACTCCCAACTCTATCAACAATGTAGGTTTTACCAGTTTTCTAAGACTCTCTGATTTTCTTGTACTTATACTTGGAATTCTCTGTGTAAACCTCTGAAACTTCTCTAGGTAGATGAATCACTGTGTACTTTCTCTTGTTTCTATCTGTTACCAATCTTGAGAAACTGATACATTCTCTGTTCACTGTTTCCCGGTCTTAGAGAACTAGATTTCTTTCTGCGAAAGTGCTGTTTTCACAGTGCTAAGTACTCCCAACTCTATCAACAATGTAGGTTTTACCAGTTTTATAAGTCTCTCTTATTTTCTTGTACTTATACTTGGAATTCTCTGTGTAAACCTCTGTAACTTCTCTAGGTAGATGAATCACTGTGTACTTTCTCTTGTTTCTATCTGTTACCAGTCTTGAGTAACACATACATTCTCTGTTCACTGTTTTGCGGTCTTGGAGAAGTAGATTTCTTCTTGCAAAAGTGCTGTTTTCACACTGCTAAGTACTGCCAACTCTATCAACAATGTAGGTTTTACGAGATTTCAAAGTCTCTCTTATTTTCTTGTACTTATACTTGGAATTCTCTGTGTAAACCTCAGGAACTTCTCTAGCTAGATGAATCCGTGTGTACTTTCTCTTGTTTCTATCTGTTACGAATCTTGAGAAACTCATACATTCTGTGTTCAGTGTTTCCCTGTTTTACACAAGTAGATTTCTTTCTGTGAAAGTGCTGTTTTCACAGTGCTAAGTACTCCCAACTCTATCAACAATGTAGGTTTTACCAGTTTTCAAAGTCTCTCTTATTTTCTTGTACTTATACTTGGAATTCTCTGTGTAAACCTCTGTAACTTCTCTAGGTAGATGAATCACTGTGTACTTTCTCTTATTTCTATCTGTTACCAGTCTGGAGAAACACATACATTCTCTGTTCACTGTTTCGAGCGCTTAGAGAAGTATATTTCTTTCTGCGAAAGTGCTGTTTTCACAGTGCTAAGTACTCCCAACTCTATCAACAATGTAGGTTTTACCAGTTTTCTAAGTCTCTCTTATTTTCTTGTACTTATACTTGGAATACTCTGTGTAAACCTCTGTAACTTCTCTAGGTAGATGAATCACTGTGTACTTTCTTTTGTTTCTATCTGTTACCACTCTTTAGAAACTCATACATTCTCTGTTCACTGTTTCCCGGTCTTAGAGAAGTTGATTTCTTTCTGCGAAAGTGCTGTTTTCACAGTGCTAAGTACTCCCAACTCTAAGATCAAGGTAGGTTTTACCACTTTACCAAGTCTCTCTTATTTTCTTCTACTTATACTTGGAATTCTTTGTGTAAACCTCTGTAACTTCTCTAGGTAGATGAATCACTGTGGACTTTCTCTTGTTTCTATCTCTTACCAGTCTTGAGAAACTCAGATATTCTCTGTTCACTGTTTCCCGATCTTAGAGAAGTAGATTTCTTTGTGCGAAAGTGCTGTTTTCACAGTGCTAAGTACTCCCAACTCTATCAACAATGTTGGTTTTACCAGTTTTCTAAGTCTCTCTTATTTTCTTGTACTTATACTTGGAATTCTCTGTGTAAACCTCTGTAACTTCTCTAGGTAGATGAATCACTGTGTACTTTCTCTTATTTCTATCTGTTACCAGTCTGGAGAAACACATACATTCTCTGTTCACTGTTTCGAGCGCTTAGAGAAGTATATTTCTTTCTGCGAAAGTGCTGTTTTCACAGTGCTAAGTACTCCCAACTCTATCAACAATGTAGGTTTTACCAGTTTTCTAAGTCTCTCTTATTTTCTTGTACTTCTACATGGAATTCTCTGTGTAAACCTCTGTAACTTCTCTAGGTAGATGAATCACTGTGGACTTTCTCTTATTTCTATCTGTTACCACTCTTTAGAAACTCATACATTCTCTGTTCACTGTTTCCCGGTCTTAGAGAAGTTGATTTCTTTCTGCGAAAGTGCTGTTTTCACAGTGCTAAGTACTCCCAACTCTATCAACAATGTAGGTTTTACCAGTTTTCTAAGTCTCTCTTATTTTCTTGCACTTATACCTGGAATTCTCTGTGTAAACCTCTGTAACTTTTCTAGTTAGAAGAATCACGGTGTGCTTTCTCTTATTTCTATCTGTAACCAGTCTTTAGAAACTCATACATTCTCTGTTCATGGTTTCACGGTCTTAGAGAAGTAGATTTCTTTCGGCGAAAGTGATGTTTTCACAGTGCTAAGAACTCCCAACTCAGTCAACAATGTAGGTTTTACCAGTTTTCTAAGTCTCTCTTATTTGCTTGGAGTTACACTTGTAATTCTCTGTGTAAACCTCTGTAACTTCTGTAGGTAGATGAATCACTGTGTACTTTCTCTTGTTTCTACCTGTTACCAATTTTGAGAAACTAATACATTCTCTGTTCACTGTTTCCCGGTCTTAGAGAAGTAGTTTTCTTTCTGCAAAAGTGCTGTTTTCACAGTGCTAAGTACTCCCAACGCTATCAACAATGTAGGTTTTACCAGTTTTCTAAGTCTCTCTTATTTTCTTGTACTTATACTTGAAATTCTCTGTGTAAACCTCTGTAAGTGTTCTAGGTACATGAATCACTGTTTACTTTCTCTTATTTCTATCTTTTACCAGTATTGAGAAACACATACATTCTCTGTTCACTGTTTCGCGGTCTTAAAGAAGTAGATTTCTTTCCACGAAAGTGCTGTTTTCACTGTGCTAAGTACTCCCAACTCTATCAACAATGTAGGTTTTACCAGTTTTCTAAGTCTCCCTTATTTTCTTGTACTTACACTAGGAATACTCTGTGTAAACGTCTGTAACTTCTCTAGGTAGATGAATCACTGTGTACTTTCTTTTGTTTCTATCTGTTACCACTCTTTAGAAACTCATACATTCTCTGTTCACTGTTTCCCGGTCTTAGAGAAGTAGATTTCTTTCTGCGAAAGTGCTGTTTTCACAGTGCTAAGTACTCCCAACTCTATCAACAATGTAGGTTTTACCAGTTTTCTAAGACTCTCTGATTTTCTTGTACTTATACTTGGAATTCTCTGTGTAAACCTCTGAAACTTCTCTAGGTAGATGAATCACTGTGTACTTTCTCTTGTTTCTATCTGTTACCAATCTTGAGAAACTCATACATTCTGTGTTCAGTGTTTCCCTGTTTTACACAAGTAGATTTCTTTCTGTGAAAGTGCTGTTTTCACAGTGCTAAGTACTCCCAACTCTATCAACAATGTAGGTTTTACCAGTTTTCAAAGTCTCTCTTATTTTCTTGTACTTATACTTGGAATTCTCTGTGTAAACCTCTGTAACTTCTCTAGGTAGATGAATCACTGTGTACTTTCTCTTATTTCTATCTGTTACCAGTCTGGAGAAACACATACATTCTCTGTTCACTGTTTCGAGCGCTTAGAGAAGTATATTTCTTTCTGCGAAAGTGCTGTTTTCACAGTGCTAAGTACTCCCAACTCTATCAACAATGTAGGTTTTACCAGTTTTCTAAGTCTCTCTTATTTTCTTGTACTTATACTTGGAATACTCTGTGTAAACCTCTGTAACTTCTCTAGGTAGATGAATCACTGTGTACTTTCTTTTGTTTCTATCTGTTACCACTCTTTAGAAACTCATACATTCTCTGTTCACTGTTTCCCGGTCTTAGAGAAGTTGATTTCTTTCTGCGAAAGTGCTGTTTTCACAGTGCTAAGTACTCCCAACTCTAAGATCAATGTAGGTTTTACCACTTTACCAAGTCTCTCTTATTTTCTTCTACTTATACTTGGAATTCTTTGTGTAAACCTCTGTAACTTCTCTAGGTAGATGAATCACTGTGGACTTTCTCTTGTTTCTATCTCTTACCAGTCTTGAGAAACTCAGATATTCTCTGTTCACTGTTTCCCGATCTTAGAGAAGTAGATTTCTTTGTGCGAAAGTGCTGTTTTCACAGTGCTAAGTACTCCCAACTCTATCAACAATGTTGGTTTTACCAGTTTTCTAAGTCTCTCTTATTTTCTTGTACTTATACTTGGAATTCTCTGTGTAAACCTCTGTAACTTCTCTAGGTAGATGAATCACTGTGTACTTTCTCTTGTTTCTATCTGTTACCAGTCTTGAGTAACACATACATTCTCTGTTCACTGTTTTGCGGTCTTGGAGAAGTAGATTTCTTCTTGCAAAAGTGCTGTTTTCACACTGCTAAGTACTGCCAACTCTATCAACAATGTAGGTTTTACGAGATTTCAAAGTCTCTCTTATTTTCTTGTACTTATACTTGGAATTCTCTGTGTAAACCTCAGGAACTTCTCTAGCTAGATGAATCCGTGTGTACTTTCTCTTGTTTCTATCTGTTACGAATCTTGAGAAACTCATACATTCTGTGTTCAGTGTTTCCCTGTTTTACACAAGTAGATTTCTTTCTGTGAAAGTGCTGTTTTCACAGTGCTAAGTACTCCCAACTCTATCAACAATGTAGGTTTTACCAGTTTTCAAAGTCTCTCTTATTTTCTTGTACTTATACTTGGAATTCTCTGTGTAAACCTCTGTAACTTCTCTAGGTAGATGAATCACTGTGTACTTTCTCTTATTTCTATCTGTTACCAGTCTGGAGAAACACATACATTCTCTGTTCACTGTTTCGAGCGCTTAGAGAAGTATATTTCTTTCTGCGAAAGTGCTGTTTTCACAGTGCTAAGTACTCCCAACTCTATCAACAATGTAGGTTTTACCAGTTTTCTAAGTCTCTCTTATTTTCTTGTACTTATACTTGGAATACTCTGTGTAAACCTCTGTAACTTCTCTAGGTAGATGAATCACTGTGTACTTTCTTTTGTTTCTATCTGTTACCACTCTTTAGAAACTCATACATTCTCTGTTCACTGTTTCCCGGTCTTAGAGAAGTTGATTTCTTTCTGCGAAAGTGCTGTTTTCACAGTGCTAAGTACTCCCAACTCTAAGATCAAGGTAGGTTTTACCACTTTACCAAGTCTCTCTTATTTTCTTCTACTTATACTTGGAATTCTTTGTGTAAACCTCTGTAACTTCTCTAGGTAGATGAATCACTGTGGACTTTCTCTTGTTTCTATCTCTTACCAGTCTTGAGAAACTCAGATATTCTCTGTTCACTGTTTCCCGATCTTAGAGAAGTAGATTTCTTTGTGCGAAAGTGCTGTTTTCACAGTGCTAAGTACTCCCAACTCTATCAACAATGTTGGTTTTACCAGTTTTCTAAGTCTCTCTTATTTTCTTGTACTTATACTTGGAATTCTCTGTGTAAACCTCTGTAACTTCTCTAGGTAGATGAATCACTGTGTACTTTCTCTTATTTCTATCTGTTACCAGTCTGGAGAAACACATACATTCTCTGTTCACTGTTTCGAGCGCTTAGAGAAGTATATTTCTTTCTGCGAAAGTGCTGTTTTCACAGTGCTAAGTACTCCCAACTCTATCAACAATGTAGGTTTTACCAGTTTTCTAAGTCTCTCTTATTTTCTTGTACTTCTACTTGGAATTCTCTGTGTAAACCTCTGTAACTTCTCTAGGTAGATGAATCACTGTGGACTTTCTCTTATTTCTATCTGTTACCACTCTTTAGAAACTCATACATTCTCTGTTCACTGTTTCCCGGTCTTAGAGAAGTTGATTTCTTTCTGCGAAAGTGCTGTTTTCACAGTGCTAAGTACTCCCAACTCTATCAACAATGTAGGTTTTACCAGTTTTCTAAGTCTCTCTTATTTTCTTGCACTTATACCTGGAATTCTCTGTGTAAACCTCTGTAACTTTTCTAGTTAGAAGAATCACGGTGTGCTTTCTCTTATTTCTATCTGTAACCAATCTTTAGAAACTCATACATTCTCTGTTCATGGTTTCACGGTCTTAGAGAAGTAGATTTCTTTCGGCGAAAGTGATGTTTTCACAGTGCTAAGAACTCCCAACTCAGTCAACAATGTAGGTTTTACCAGTTTTCTAAGTCTCTCTTATTTGCTTGGAGTTACACTTGTAATTCTCTGTGTAAACCTCTGTAACTTCTGTAGGTAGATGAATCACTGTGTACTTTCTCTTGTTTCTACCTGTTACCAATTTTGAGAAACTAATACATTCTCTGTTCACTGTTTCCCGGTCTTAGAGAAGTAGTTTTCTTTCTGCAAAAGTGCTGTTTTCACAGTGCTAAGTACTCCCAACGCTATCCACAATGTAGGTTTTACCAGTTTTCTAAGTCTCTCTTATTTTCTTGTACTTATACTTGAAATTCTCTGTGTAAACCTCTGTAAGTGTTCTAGGTACATGAATCACTGTTTACTTTCTCTTATTTCTATCTTTTACCAGTATTGAGAAACACATACATTCTCTGTTCACTGTTTCGCGGTCTTAAAGAAGTAGATTTCTTTCCACGAAAGTGCTGTTTTCACTGTGCTAAGTACTCCCAACTCTATCAACAATGTAGGTTTTACCAGTTTTCTAAGTCTCCCTTATTTTCTTGTACTTACACTAGGAATACTCTGTGTAAACGTCTGTAACTTCTCTAGGTAGATGAATCACTGTGTACTTTCTTTTGTTTCTATCTGTTACCACTCTTTAGAAACTCATACATTCTCTGTTCACTGTTTCCCGGTCTTAGAGAAGTAGATTTCTTTCTGCGAAAGTGCTGTTTTCACAGTGCTAAGTACTCCCAACTCTATCAACAATGTAGGTTTTACCAGTTTTCTAAGACTCTCTGATTTTCTTGTACTTATACTTGGAATTCTCTGTGTAAACCTCTGAAACTTCTCTAGGTAGATGAATCACTGTGTACTTTCTCTTGTTTCTATCTGTTACCAATCTTGAGAAACTCATACATTCTGTGTTCAGTGTTTCCCTGTTTTACACAAGTAGATTTCTTTCTGTGAAAGTGCTGTTTTCACAGTGCTAAGTACTCCCAACTCTATCAACAATGTAGGTTTTACCAGTTTTCAAAGTCTCTCTTATTTTCTTGTACTTATACTTGGAATTCTCTGTGTAAACCTCTGTAACTTCTCTAGGTAGATGAATCACTGTGTACTTTCTCTTATTTCTATCTGTTACCAGTCTGGAGAAACACATACATTCTCTGTTCACTGTTTCGAGCGCTTAGAGAAGTATATTTCTTTCTGCGAAAGTGCTGTTTTCACAGTGCTAAGTACTCCCAACTCTATCAACAATGTAGGTTTTACCAGTTTTCTAAGTCTCTCTTATTTTCTTGTACTTATACTTGGAATACTCTGTGTAAACCTCTGTAACTTCTCTAGGTAGATGAATCACTGTGTACTTTCTTTTGTTTCTATCTGTTACCACTCTTTAGAAACTCATACATTCTCTGTTCACTGTTTCCCGGTCTTAGAGAAGTTGATTTCTTTCTGCGAAAGTGCTGTTTTCACAGTGCTAAGTACTCCCAACTCTAAGATCAATGTAGGTTTTACCACTTTACCAAGTCTCTCTTATTTTCTTCTACTTATACTTGGAATTCTTTGTGTAAACCTCTGTAACTTCTCTAGGTAGATGAATCACTGTGGACTTTCTCTTGTTTCTATCTCTTACCAGTCTTGAGAAACTCAGATATTCTCTGTTCACTGTTTCCCGATCTTAGAGAAGTAGATTTCTTTGTGCGAAAGTGCTGTTTTCACAGTGCTAAGTACTCCCAACTCTATCAACAATGTTGGTTTTACCAGTTTTCTAAGTCTCTCTTATTTTCTTGTACTTATACTTGGAATTCTCTGTGTAAACCTCTGTAACTTCTCTAGGTAGATGAATCACTGTGTACTTTCTCTTGTTTCTATCTGTTACCAGTCTTGAGTAACACATACATTCTCTGTTCACTGTTTTGCGGTCTTGGAGAAGTAGATTTCTTCTTGCAAAAGTGCTGTTTTCACACTGCTAAGTACTGCCAACTCTATCAACAATGTAGGTTTTACGAGATTTCAAAGTCTCTCTTATTTTCTTGTACTTATACTTGGAATTCTCTGTGTAAACCTCAGGAACTTCTCTAGCTAGATGAATCCGTGTGTACTTTCTCTTGTTTCTATCTGTTACGAATCTTGAGAAACTCATACATTCTGTGTTCAGTGTTTCCCTGTTTTACACAAGTAGATTTCTTTCTGTGAAAGTGCTGTTTTCACAGTGCTAAGTACTCCCAACTCTATCAACAATGTAGGTTTTACCAGTTTTCAAAGTCTCTCTTATTTTCTTGTACTTATACTTGGAATTCTCTGTGTAAACCTCTGTAACTTCTCTAGGTAGATGAATCACTGTGTACTTTCTCTTATTTCTATCTGTTACCAGTCTGGAGAAACACATACATTCTCTGTTCACTGTTTCGAGCGCTTAGAGAAGTATATTTCTTTCTGCGAAAGTGCTGTTTTCACAGTGCTAAGTACTCCCAACTCTATCAACAATGTAGGTTTTACCAGTTTTCTAAGTCTCTCTTATTTTCTTGTACTTATACTTGGAATACTCTGTGTAAACCTCTGTAACTTCTCTAGGTAGATGAATCACTGTGTACTTTCTTTTGTTTCTATCTGTTACCACTCTTTAGAAACTCATACATTCTCTGTTCACTGTTTCCCGGTCTTAGAGAAGTTGATTTCTTTCTGCGAAAGTGCTGTTTTCACAGTGCTAAGTACTCCCAACTCTAAGATCAAGGTAGGTTTTACCACTTTACCAAGTCTCTCTTATTTTCTTCTACTTATACTTGGAATTCTTTGTGTAAACCTCTGTAACTTCTCTAGGTAGATGAATCACTGTGGACTTTCTCTTGTTTCTATCTCTTACCAGTCTTGAGAAACTCAGATATTCTCTGTTCACTGTTTCCCGATCTTAGAGAAGTAGATTTCTTTGTGCGAAAGTGCTGTTTTCACAGTGCTAAGTACTCCCAACTCTATCAACAATGTTGGTTTTACCAGTTTTCTAAGTCTCTCTTATTTTCTTGTACTTATACTTGGAATTCTCTGTGTAAACCTCTGTAACTTCTCTAGGTAGATGAATCACTGTGTACTTTCTCTTATTTCTATCTGTTACCAGTCTGGAGAAACACATACATTCTCTGTTCACTGTTTCGAGCGCTTAGAGAAGTATATTTCTTTCTGCGAAAGTGCTGTTTTCACAGTGCTAAGTACTCCCAACTCTATCAACAATGTAGGTTTTACCAGTTTTCTAAGTCTCTCTTATTTTCTTGTACTTCTACTTGGAATTCTCTGTGTAAACCTCTGTAACTTCTCTAGGTAGATGAATCACTGTGGACTTTCTCTTATTTCTATCTGTTACCACTCTTTAGAAACTCATACATTCTCTGTTCACTGTTTCCCGGTCTTAGAGAAGTTGATTTCTTTCTGCGAAAGTGCTGTTTTCACAGTGCTAAGTACTCCCAACTCTATCAACAATGTAGGTTTTACCAGTTTTCTAAGTCTCTCTTATTTTCTTGCACTTATACCTGGAATTCTCTGTGTAAACCTCTGTAACTTTTCTAGTTAGAAGAATCACGGTGTGCTTTCTCTTATTTCTATCTGTAACCAATCTTTAGAAACTCATACATTCTCTGTTCATGGTTTCACGGTCTTAGAGAAGTAGATTTCTTTCGGCGAAAGTGATGTTTTCACAGTGCTAAGAACTCCCAACTCAGTCAACAATGTAGGTTTTACCAGTTTTCTAAGTCTCTCTTATTTGCTTGGAGTTACACTTGTAATTCTCTGTGTAAACCTCTGTAACTTCTGTAGGTAGATGAATCACTGTGTACTTTCTCTTGTTTCTACCTGTTACCAATTTTGAGAAACTAATACATTCTCTGTTCACTGTTTCCCGGTCTTAGAGAAGTAGTTTTCTTTCTGCAAAAGTGCTGTTTTCACAGTGCTAAGTACTCCCAACGCTATCAACAATGTAGGTTTTACCAGTTTTCTAAGTCTCTCTTATTTTCTTGTACTTATACTTGAAATTCTCTGTGTAAACCTCTGTAAGTGTTCTAGGTACATGAATCACTGTTTACTTTCTCTTATTTCTATCTGTTACCAGTATTGAGAAACACATACATTCTCTGTTCACTGTTTCGCGGTCTTAAAGAAGTAGATTTCTTTCCACGAAAGTGCTGTTTTCACTGTGCTAAGTACTCCCAACTCTATCAACAATGTAGGTTTTACCAGTTTTCTAAGTCTCCCTTATTTTCTTGTAGTTACACTAGGAATACTCTGTGTAAACGTCTGTAACTTCTCTAGGTAGATGAATCACTGTGTACTTTCTTTTGTTTCTATCTGTTACCACTCTTTAGAAACTCATACATTCTCTGTTCACTGTTTCCCGGTCTTAGAGAAGTAGATTTCTTTCTGCGAAAGTGCTGTTTTCACAGTGCTAAGTACTCCCAACTCTATCAACAATGTAGGTTTTACCAGTTTTCTAAGACTCTCTGATTTTCTTGTACTTATACTTGGAATTCTCTGGGTAAACCTCTGAAACTTCTCTAGGTAGATGAATCACTGTGTACTTTCTCTTGTTTCTATCTGTTACCAATCTTGAGAAACTGATACATTCTCTGTTCACTGTTTCCCGGTCTTAGAGAACTAGATTTCTTTCTGCGAAAGTGCTGTTTTCACAGTGCTAAGTACTCCCAACTCTATCAACAATGTAGGTTTTACCAGTTTTATAAGTCTCTCTTATTTTCTTGTACTTATACTTGGAATTCTCTGTGTAAACCTCTGTAACTTCTCTAGGTAGATGAATCACTGTGTACTTTCTCTTGTTTCTATCTGTTACCAGTCTTGAGTAACACATACATTCTCTGTTCACTGTTTTGCGGTCTTGGAGAAGTAGATTTCTTCTTGCAAAAGTGCTGTTTTCACACTGCTAAGTACTGCCAACTCTATCAACAATGTAGGTTTTACGAGATTTCAAAGTCTCTCTTATTTTCTTGTACTTATACTTGGAATTCTCTGTGTAAACCTCAGGAACTTCTCTAGCTAGATGAATCCGTGTGTACTTTCTCTTGTTTCTATCTGTTACGAATCTTGAGAAACTCATACATTCTGTGTTCAGTGTTTCCCTGTTTTACACAAGTAGATTTCTTTCTGTGAAAGTGCTGTTTTCACAGTGCTAAGTACTCCCAACTCTATCAACAATGTAGGTTTTACCAGTTTTCAAAGTCTCTCTTATTTTCTTGTACTTATACTTGGAATTCTCTGTGTAAACCTCTGTAACTTCTCTAGGTAGATGAATCACTGTGTACTTTCTCTTATTTCTATCTGTTACCAGTCTGGAGAAACACATACATTCTCTGTTCACTGTTTCGAGCGCTTAGAGAAGTATATTTCTTTCTGCGAAAGTGCTGTTTTCACAGTGCTAAGTACTCCCAACTCTATCAACAATGTAGGTTTTACCAGTTTTCTAAGTCTCTCTTATTTTCTTGTACTTATACTTGGAATACTCTGTGTAAACCTCTGTAACTTCTCTAGGTAGATGAATCACTGTGTACTTTCTTTTGTTTCTATCTGTTACCACTCTTTAGAAACTCATACATTCTCTGTTCACTGTTTCCCGGTCTTAGAGAAGTTGATTTCTTTCTGCGAAAGTGCTGTTTTCACAGTGCTAAGTACTCCCAACTCTAAGATCAATGTAGGTTTTACCACTTTACCAAGTCTCTCTTATTTTCTTCTACTTATACTTGGAATTCTTTGTGTAAACCTCTGTAACTTCTCTAGGTAGATGAATCACTGTGGACTTTCTCTTGTTTCTATCTCTTACCAGTCTTGAGAAACTCAGATATTCTCTGTTCACTGTTTCCCGATCTTAGAGAAGTAGATTTCTTTGTGCGAAAGTGCTGTTTTCACAGTGCTAAGTACTCCCAACTCTATCAACAATGTTGGTTTTACCAGTTTTCTAAGTCTCTCTTATTTTCTTGTACTTATACTTGGAATTCTCTGTGTAAACCTCTGTAACTTCTCTAGGTAGATGAATCACTGTGTACTTTCTCTTATTTCTATCTGTTACCAGTCTGGAGAAACACATACATTCTCTGTTCACTGTTTCGAGCGCTTAGAGAAGTATATTTCTTTCTGCGAAAGTGCTGTTTTCACAGTGCTAAGTACTCCCAACTCTATCAACAATGTAGGTTTTACCAGTTTTCTAAGTCTCTCTTATTTTCTTGTACTTCTACTTGGAATTCTCTGTGTAAACCTCTGTAACTTCTCTAGGTAGATGAATCACTGTGGACTTTCTCTTATTTCTATCTGTTACCACTCTTTAGAAACTCATACATTCTCTGTTCACTGTTTCCCGGTCTTAGAGAAGTTGATTTCTTTCTGCGAAAGTGCTGTTTTCACAGTGCTAAGTACTCCCAACTCTATCAACAATGTAGGTTTTACCAGTTTTCTAAGTCTCTCTTATTTTCTTGCACTTATACCTGGAATTCTCTGTGTAAACCTCTGTAACTTTTCTAGTTAGAAGAATCACGGTGTGCTTTCTCTTATTTCTATCTGTAACCAATCTTTAGAAACTCATACATTCTCTGTTCATTGTTTCACGGTCTTAGAGAAGTAGATTTCTTTCGGCGAAAGTGATGTTTTCACAGTGCTAAGAACTCCCAACTCAGTCAACAATGTAGGTTTTACCAGTTTTCTAAGTCTCTCTTATTTGCTTCGAGTTACACTTGTAATTCTCTGTGTAAACCTCTGTAACTTCTGTAGGTAGATGAATCACTGTGTACTTTCTCTTGTTTCTACCTGTTACCAATTTTGAGAAACTAATACATTCTCTGTTCACTGTTTCCCGGTCTTAGAGAAGTAGTTTTCTTTCTGCAAAAGTGCTGTTTTCACAGTGCTAAGTACTCCCAACGCTATCAACAATGTAGGTTTTACCAGTTTTCTAAGTCTCTCTTATTTTCTTGTACTTATACTTGAAATTCTCTGTGTAAACCTCTGTAAGTGTTCTAGGTACATGAATCACTGTTTACTTTCTCTTACTTCTATCTGTTACCAGTATTGAGAAACACATACATTCTCTGTTCACTGTTTCGCGGTCTTAAAGAAGTAGATTTCTTTCCACGAAAGTGCTGTTTTCACTGTGCTAAGTACTCCCAACTCTATCAACAATGTAGGTTTTACCAGTTTTCTAAGTCTCCCTTATTTTCTTGTACTTACACTAGGAATACTCTGTGTAAACGTCTGTAACTTCTCTAGGTAGATGAATCACTGTGTACTTTCTTTTGTTTCTATCTGTTACCACTCTTTAGAAACTCATACATTCTCTGTTCACTGTTTCCCGGTCTTAGAGAAGTAGATTTCTTTCTGCGAAAGTGCTGTTTTCACAGTGCTAAGTACTCCCAACTCTATCAACAATGTAGGTTTTACCAGTTTTCTAAGACTCTCTGATTTTCTTGTACTTATACTTGGAATTCTCTGGGTAAACCTCTGAAACTTTTCTAGGTAGATGAATCACTGTGTACTTTTTCTTGTTTCTATCTGTTACCAATCTTGAGAAAGTGATACATTCTCTGTTCACTGTTTCCCGGTCTTAGAGAACTAGATTTCTTTCTGCGAAAGTGCTGTTTTCACAGTGCTAAGTACTCCCAACTCTATCAACAATGTAGGTTTTACCAGTTTTATAAGTCTCTCTTATTTTCTTGTACTTATACTTGGAATTCTCTGTGTAAACCTCTGTAACTTCTCTAGGTAGATGAATCACTGTGTACTTTCTCTTGTTTCTATCTGTTACCAGTCTTGAGTAACACATACATTCTCTGTTCACTGTTTTGCGGTCTTGGAGAAGTAGATTTCTTCTTGCAAAAGTGCTGTTTTCACACTGCTAAGTACTGCCAACTCTATCAACAATGTAGGTTTTACGAGATTTTAAAGTCTCTCTTATTTTCTTGTACTTATACTTGGAATTCTCTGTGTAAACCTCAGGAACTTCTCTAGCTAGATGAATCCGTGTGTACTTTCTCTTGTTTCTATCTGTTACGAATCTTGAGAAACTCATACATTCTGTGTTCAGTGTTTCCCTGTTTTACACAAGTAGATTTCTTTCTGTGAAAGTGCTGTTTTCACAGTGCTAAGTACTCCCAACTCTATCAACAATGTAGGTTTTACCAGTTTTCAAAGTCTCTCTTATTTTCTTGTACTTATACTTGGAATTCTCTGTGTAAACCTCTGTAACTTCTCTAGGTAGATGAATCACTGTGTACTTTCTCTTATTTCTATCTGTTACCAGTCTGGAGAAACACATACATTCTCTGTTCACTGTTTCGAGCGCTTAGAGAAGTATATTTCTTTCTGCGAAAGTGCTGTTTTCACAGTGCTAAGTACTCCCAACTCTATCAACAATGTAGGTTTTACCAGTTTTCTAAGTCTCTCTTATTTTCTTGTACTTATACTTGGAATACTCTGTGTAAACCTCTGTAACTTCTCTAGGTAGATGAATCACTGTGTACTTTCTTTTGTTTCTATCTGTTACCACTCTTTAGAAACTCATACATTCTCTGTTCACTGTTTCCCGGTCTTAGAGAAGTTGATTTATTTCTGCGAAAGTGCTGTTTTCACAGTGCTAAGTACTCCCAACTCTATGATCAATGTAGGTTTTACCACTTTACCAAGTCTCTCTTATTTTCTTCTACTTATACTGGGAATTCTTCGTGTAAACCTCTGTAACTTCTCTAGGTAGATGAATCACTGTGGACTTTCTCTTGTTTCTATCTCTTACCAGTCTTGAGAAACTCAGATATTCTCTGTTCACTGTTTCCCGATCTTAGAGAAGTAGATTTCTTTGTGCGAAAGTGCTGTTTTCACAGTGCTAAGTACTCCCAACTCTATCAACAATGTTGGTTTTACCAGTTTTCTAAGTCTCTCTTATTTTCTTGTACTTATACTTGGAATTCTCTGTGTAAACCTCTGTAACTTCTCTAGGTAGATGAATCACTGTGTACTTTCTCTTATTTCTATCTGTTACCAGTCTGGAGAAACACATACATTCTCTGTTCACTGTTTCGAGCGCTTAGAGAAGTATATTTCTTTCTGCGAAAGTGCTGTTTTCACAGTGCTAAGTACTCCCAACTCTATCAACAATGTAGGTTTTACCAGTTTTCTAAGTCTCTCTTATTTTCTTGTACTTCTACTTGGAATTCTCTGTGTAAACCTCTGTAACTTCTCTAGGTAGATGAATCACTGTGGACTTTCTCTTCTTTCTATCTCTTACCAGTCTTGAGAAACTCAGACATTCTCTGTTCACTGTTTCCCGGTCTTAGAGAAGTAGATTTCTTTGTGCGAAAGTGCTGTTTTCACAGTGCTAAGTACTCCCAACTCTATCAACAATGTTGGTTTTACCAGTTTTCTAAGTCTCTCTTATTTTCGTGTACTTATACTTGGAATTCTCTGTGTAAACCTTTGAAACTTCTCTAGGTAGATGAATCACTGTGTACTTTCTCTTGTTTCTATCTGTTACCAATCTTGAGAAACTCATACATTATCTGTTCACTGTTTCCCGGTCTTAGAGAAGTATATTTCTTTCTGCGAAAGTGCTGTTTTCACAGTGCTAAGTACTCCCAACTCTATCAACAATGTAGGTTTTACGAATTTTCTAAGTCTCTCTTATTTTCTTGTACTTATACTTGGAATTCTCTGTGTAAACCTCTGTAACTTCTCTAGGTAGATGAATCACTGTGTACTTTCTTTTGTTTCTATCTGTTACCACTCTTTAGAAATTCATACATTCTCTGTTCACTGTTTCCCGGTCTTAGAGAAGTTGATTTCTTTCTGCGAAAGTGCTGTTTTCACAGTGCTAAGTACTCCCAACTCTATCAACAATGTAGGTTTTGCCAGTTTTCTAAGTCTCTCTTATTTTCTTGTACTTATACCTGGAATTCTCTGTGTAAACCTCTGTAACTTTTCTAGCTAGATGAATCACGGTGTGCTTTCTCTTGTTTCTATCTGTAACCAATCTTTAGAAACTCATACATTCTCTGTTCATCGTTTCACGGTCTTAGAGAAGTAGATTTCTTTCGGCGAAAGTGATGTTTTCACAGTGCTAAGAACTCCCAACTCAGTCAACAATGTAGGTTTTACCAGTTTTCTAAGTCTCTCTTATTTGCTTGGAGTTACACTTGTAATTCTCTGTGTAAACCTCTGTAACTTCTGTAGGTAGATGAATCACTGTGTACTTTCTCTTGTTTCTACCTGTTACCAATTTTGAGAAACTAATACATTCTCTGTTCACTGTTTCCCGGTCTTAGAGAAGTAGTTTTCTTTCTGCAAAAGTGCTGTTTTCACAGTGCTAAGTACTCCCAACGCTATCAACAATGTAGGTTTTACCAGTTTTCTAAGTCTCTCTTATTTTCTTGTACTTATACTTGAAATTCTCTGTGTAAACCTCTGTAAGTGTTCTAGGTACATGAATCACTGTTTACTTTCTCTTATTTCTATCTGTTACCAGTATTGAGAAACACATACATTCTCTGTTCACTGTTTCGCGGTCTTAAAGAAGTAGATTTCTTTCCACGAAAGTGCTGTTTTCACTGTGCTAAGTACTCCCAACTCTATCAACAATGTAGGTTTTACCAGTTTTCTAAGTCTCCCTTATTTTCTTGTACTTACACTAGGAATACTCTGTGTAAACGTCTGTAACTTCTCTAGGTAGATGAATCACTGTGTACTTTCTTTTGTTTCTATCTGTTACCACTCTTTAGAAACTCATACATTCTCTGTTCACTGTTTCCCGGTCTTAGAGAAGTAGATTTCTTTCTGCGAAAGTGCTGTTTTCACAGTGCTAAGTACTGCCAACTCTATCAACAATGTAGGTTTTACGAGATTTCAAAGTCTCTCTTATTTTCTTGTACTTATACTTGGAATTCTCTGTGTAAACCTCAGGAACTTCTCTAGCTAGATGAATCCGTGTGTACTTTCTCTTGTTTCTATCTGTTACGAATCTTGAGAAACTCATACATTCTGTGTTCAGTGTTTCCCTGTTTTACACAAGTAGATTTCTTTCTGTGAAAGTGCTGTTTTCACAGTGCTAAGTACTCCCAACTCTATCAACAATGTAGGTTTTACCAGTTTTCAAAGTCTCTCTTATTTTCTTGTACTTATACTTGGAATTCTCTGTGTAAACCTCTGTAACTTCTCTAGGTAGATGAATCACTGTGTACTTTCTCTTATTTCTATCTGTTACCAGTCTGGAGAAACACATACATTCTCTGTTCACTGTTTCGAGCGC
The DNA here is from genome assembly GCA_028571685.1 of Heterohyrax brucei. Taxonomy (NCBI): domain Eukaryota; kingdom Metazoa; phylum Chordata; class Mammalia; order Hyracoidea; family Procaviidae; genus Heterohyrax; species Heterohyrax brucei. Next base: position 129,660,636 of record CM053147.1, on the reverse strand, counting down.
TTAGAGAAGTATATTTCTTTCTGCGAAAGTGCTGTTTTCACAGTGCTAAGTACTCCCAACTCTATCAACAATGTAGGTTTTACCAGTTTTCTAAGTCTCTCTTATTTTCTTGTACTTATACTTGGAATACTCTGTGTAAACCTCTGTAACTTCTCTAGGTAGATGAATCACTGTGTACTTTCTTTTGTTTCTATCTGTTACCACTCTTTAGAAACTCATACATTCTCTGTTCACTGTTTCCCGGTCTTAGAGAAGTTGATTTCTTTCTGCGAAAGTGCTGTTTTCACAGTGCTAAGTACTCCCAACTCTAAGATCAATGTAGGTTTTACCACTTTACCAAGTCTCTCTTATTTTCTTCTACTTATACTTGGAATTCTTTGTGTAAACCTCTGTAACTTCTCTAGGTAGATGAATCACTGTGGACTTTCTCTTGTTTCTATCTCTTACCAGTCTTGAGAAACTCAGATATTCTCTGTTCACTGTTTCCCGATCTTAGAGAAGTAGATTTCTTTGTGCGAAAGTGCTGTTTTCACAGTGCTAAGTACTCCCAACTCTATCAACAATGTTGGTTTTACCAGTTTTCTAAGTCTCTCTTATTTTCTTGTACTTATACTTGGAATTCTCTGTGTAAACCTCTGTAACTTCTCTAGGTAGATGAATCACTGTGTACTTTCTCTTATTTCTATCTGTTACCAGTCTGGAGAAACACATACATTCTCTGTTCACTGTTTCGAGCGCTTAGAGAAGTATATTTCTTTCTGCGAAAGTGCTGTTTTCACAGTGCTAAGTACTCCCAACTCTATCAACAATGTAGGTTTTACCAGTTTTCTAAGTCTCTCTTATTTTCTTGTACTTCTACTTGGAATTCTCTGTGTAAACCTCTGTAACTTCTCTAGGTAGATGAATCACTGTGGACTTTCTCTTATTTCTATCTGTTACCACTCTTTAGAAACTCATATATTCTCTGTTCACTGTTTCCCGGTCTTAGAGAAGTTGATTTCTTTCTGCGAAAGTGCTGTTTTCACAGTGCTAAGTACTCCCAACTCTATCAACAATGTAGGTTTTACCAGTTTTCTAAGTCTCTCTTATTTTCTTGCACTTATACCTGGAATTCTCTGTGTAAACCTCTGTAACTTTTCTAGTTAGAAGAATCACGGTGTGCTTTCTCTTATTTCTATCTGTAACCAATCTTTAGAAACTCATACATTCTCTGTTCATTGTTTCACGGTCTTAGAGAAGTAGATTTCTTTCGGCGAAAGTGATGTTTTCACAGTGCTAAGAACTCCCAACTCAGTCAACAATGTAGGTTTTACCAGTTTTCTAAGTCTCTCTTATTTGCTTCGAGTTACACTTGTAATTCTCTGTGTAAACCTCTGTAACTTCTGTAGGTAGATGAATCACTGTGTACTTTCTCTTGTTTCTACCTGTTACCAATTTTGAGAAACTAATACATTCTCTGTTCACTGTTTCCCGGTCTTAGAGAAGTAGTTTTCTTTCTGCAAAAGTGCTGTTTTCACAGTGCTAAGTACTCCCAACGCTATCAACAATGTAGGTTTTACCAGTTTTCTAAGTCTCTCTTATTTTCTTGTACTTATACTTGAAATTCTCTGTGTAAACCTCTGTAAGTGTTCTAGGTACATGAATCACTGTTTACTTTCTCTTATTTCTATCTGTTACCAGTATTGAGAAACACATACATTCTCTGTTCACTGTTTCGCGGTCTTAAAGAAGTAGATTTCTTTCCACGAAAGTGCTGTTTTCACTGTGCTAAGTACTCCCAACTCTATCAACAATGTAGGTTTTACCAGTTTTCTAAGTCTCCCTTATTTTCTTGTACTTACACTAGGAATACTCTGTGTAAACGTCTGTAACTTCTCTAGGTAGATGAATTACTGTGTACTTTCTTTTGTTTCTATCTGTTACCACTCTTTAGAAACTCATACATTCTCTGTTCACTGTTTCCCGGTCTTAGAGAAGTAGATTTCTTTCTGCGAAAGTGCTGTTTTCACAGTGCTAAGTACTCCCAACTCTATCAACAATGTAGGTTTTACCAGTTTTCTAAGACTCTCTGATTTTCTTGTACTTATACTTGGAATTCTCTGGGTAAACCTCTGAAACTTCTCTAGGTAGATGAATCACTGTGTACTTTTTCTTGTTTCTATCTGTTACCAATCTTGAGAAAGTGATACATTCTCTGTTCACTGTTTCCCGGTCTTAGAGAACTAGATTTCTTTCTGCGAAAGTGCTGTTTTCACAGTGCTAAGTACTCCCAACTCTATCAACAATGTAGGTTTTACCAGTTTTATAAGTCTCTCTTATTTTCTTGTACTTATACTTGGAATTCTCTGTGTAAACCTCTGTAACTTCTCTAGGTAGATGAATCACTGTGTACTTTCTCTTGTTTCTATCTGTTACCAGTCTTGAGTAACACATACATTCTCTGTTCACTGTTTTGCGGTCTTGGAGAAGTAGATTTCTTCTTGCAAAAGTGCTGTTTTCACACTGCTAAGTACTGCCAACTCTATCAACAATGTAGGTTTTACGAGATTTCAAAGTCTCTCTTATTTTCTTGTACTTATACTTGGAATTCTCTGTGTAAACCTCAGGAACTTCTCTAGCTAGATGAATCCGTGTGTACTTTCTCTTGTTTCTATCTGTTACGAATCTTGAGAAACTCATACATTCTGTGTTCAGTGTTTCCCTGTTTTACACAAGTAGATTTCTTTCTGTGAAAGTGCTGTTTTCACAGTGCTAAGTACTCCCAACTCTATCAACAATGTAGGTTTTACCAGTTTTCAAAGTCTCTCTTATTTTCTTGTACTTATACTTGGAATTCTCTGTGTAAACCTCTGTAACTTCTCTAGGTAGATGAATCACTGTGTACTTTCTCTTATTTCTATCTGTTACCAGTCTGGAGAAACACATACATTCTCTGTTCACTGTTTCGAGCGCTTAGAGAAGTATATTTCTTTCTGCGAAAGTGCTGTTTTCACAGTGCTAAGTACTCCCAACTCTATCAACAATGTAGGTTTTACCAGTTTTCTAAGTCTCTCTTATTTTCTTGTACTTATACTTGGAATACTCTGTGTAAACCTCTGTAACTTCTCTAGGTAGATGAATCACTGTGTACTTTCTTTTGTTTCTATCTGTTACCACTCTTTAGAAACTCATACATTCTCTGTTCACTGTTTCCCGGTCTTAGAGAAGTTGATTTATTTCTGCGAAAGTGCTGTTTTCACAGTGCTAAGTACTCCCAACTCTAAGATCAATGTAGGTTTTACCACTTTACCAAGTCTCTCTTATTTTCTTCTACTTATACTTGGAATTCTTTGTGTAAACCTCTGTAACTTCTCTAGGTAGATGAATCACTGTGGACTTTCTCTTGTTTCTATCTCTTACCAGTCTTGAGAAACTCAGATATTCTCTGTTCACTGTTTCCCGATCTTAGAGAAGTAGATTTCTTTGTGCGAAAGTGCTGTTTTCACAGTGCTAAGTACTCCCAACTCTATCAACAATGTTGGTTTTACCAGTTTTCTAAGTCTCTCTTATTTTCTTGTACTTATACTTGGAATTCTCTGTGTAAACCTCTGTAACTTCTCTAGGTAGATGAATCACTGTGTACTTTCTCTTATTTCTATCTGTTACCAGTCTGGAGAAACACATACATTCTCTGTTCACTGTTTCGAGCGCTTAGAGAAGTATATTTCTTTCTGCGAAAGTGCTGTTTTCACAGTGCTAAGTACTCCCAACTCTATCAACAATGTAGGTTTTACCAGTTTTCTAAGTCTCTCTTATTTTCTTGTACTTCTACTTGGAATTCTCTGTGTAAACCTCTGTAACTTCTCTAGGTAGATGAATCACTGTGGACTTTCTCTTCTTTCTATCTCTTACCAGTCTTGAGAAACTCAGACATTCTCTGTTCACTGTTTCCCGGTCTTAGAGAAGTAGATTTCTTTGTGCGAAAGTGCTGTTTTCACAGTGCTAAGTACTCCCAACTCTATCAACAATGTTGGTTTTACCAGTTTTCTAAGTCTCTCTTATTTTCGTGTACTTATACTTGGAATTCTCTGTGTAAACCTTTGAAACTTCTCTAGGTAGATGAATCACTGTGTACTTTCTCTTGTTTCTATCTGTTACCAATCTTGAGAAACTCATACATTATCTGTTCACTGTTTCCCGGTCTTAGAGAAGTATATTTCTTTCTGCGAAAGTGCTGTTTTCACAGTGCTAAGTACTCCCAACTCTATCAACAATGTAGGTTTTACGAATTTTCTAAGTCTCTCTTATTTTCTTGTACTTATACTTGGAATTCTCTGTGTAAACCTCTGTAACTTCTCTAGGTAGATGAATCACTGTGTACTTTCTTTTGTTTCTATCTGTTACCACTCTTTAGAAATTCATACATTCTCTGTTCACTGTTTCCCGGTCTTAGAGAAGTTGATTTCTTTCTGCGAAAGTGCTGTTTTCACAGTGCTAAGTACTCCCAACTCTATCAACAATGTAGGTTTTGCCAGTTTTCTAAGTCTCTCTTATTTTCTTGTACTTATACCTGGAATTCTCTGTGTAAACCTCTGTAACTTTTCTAGCTAGATGAATCACGGTGTGCTTTCTCTTGTTTCTATCTGTAACCAATCTTTAGAAACTCATACATTCTCTGTTCATCGTTTCACGGTCTTAGAGAAGTAGATTTCTTTCGGCGAAAGTGATGTTTTCACAGTGCTAAGAACTCCCAACTCAGTCAACAATGTAGGTTTTACCAGTTTTCTAAGTCTCTCTTATTTGCCTGGAGTTACACTTGTAATTCTCTGTGTAAACCTCTGTAACTTCTGTAGGTAGATGAATCACTGTGTACTTTCTCTTGTTTCTACCTGTTACCAATTTTGAGAAACTAATACATTCTCTGTTCACTGTTTCCCGGTCTTAGAGAAGTTGATTTCTTTCTGCGAAAGTGCTGTTTTCACAGTGCTAAGTACTCCCAACTCTATCAACAATGTAGGTTTTACCAGTTTTCTAAGTCTCCCTTATTTTCTTGTACTTACACTAGGAATACTCTGTGTAAACATCTGTAACTTCTCTAGGTAGATGAATCACTGTGTACTTTCTTTTGTTTCTATCTGTTACCACTCTTTAGAAACTCATACATTCTCTGTTCACTGTTTCCCGGTCTTAGAGAAGTTGATTTCTTTCTGCGAAAGTGCTGTTTTCACAGTGCTAAGTACTCCCAACTCTATCAACAATGTAGGTTTTGCCAGTTTTCTAAGTCTCTCTTATTTTCTTGTACTGATACTTGGAATTATCTGTGTAAACCTCTGTAACTTCTCTAGGTAGATGAATCACTGTATACTTTCTCTTGTTTCTATGTGTTAGCAGTCTTGAGAAACCCATACATTCTCTGTTCACTGTTTCCCGGTCTTAGAGAAGTAGATTTCTTTGTGCGAAAGTGCTGTTTTCAGAGTGCTAAGTACTCCCAACTCTATGAACAATGTAGGTTTTACCAGTTTTCTAAGTCTCTCTTATTTTCTTGTACTTATACTTGGAATTCTCTCTGTAAAGCTCTGAAACTTCTCTAGGTAGATGAATCACTGTGTACTTTCTCTTATTTCTATCTGTTACCACTCTTTAGAAACTCATACATTCTCTGTTCACTGTTTCCCGGTCTTAGAGAAGTTGATTTCTTTCTGCGAAAGTGCTGTTTTCACAGTGCTAAGTACTCCCAACTCTATCAACAATGTAGGTTTTACCAGTTTTCTAAGTCTCTCTTATTTTCTTGTACTTATACCTGGAATTCTCTGTGTAAACCTCTGTAACTTTTCTAGCTAGATGAATCACGGTGTGCTTTCTCTTGTTTCTATCTGTAACCAATCTTTAGAAACTCATACATTCTCTGTTCATGGTTTCACGGTCTTAGAGAAGTAGATTTCTTTCGGCGAAAGTGATGTTTTCACAGTGCTAAGAACTCCCAACTCAGTCAACAATGTAGGTTTTACCAGTTTTCTAAGTCTCTCTTATTTTCTTGGAGTTACACTTGTAATTCTCTGTGTAAACCTCTGTAACTTCTGTAGGTAGATGAATCACTGTGTACTTTCTCTTGTTTCTACCTGTTACCAATTTTGAGAAACTAATACATTCTCTGTTCACTGTTTCCCAGTCTTAGAGAAGTAGTTTTCTTTTTGCGAAAGTGCGGTTTTCACAGTGCTAAGTACTCCCAACTCTATCAACAATGTAGGTTTTACCAGTTTTCTAAGTCTCTCTTATTTTCTTGTACTTGGAATTCTCTGTGTAAACCTCTGTAAGTGTTCTAGGTACATGAATCACTGTTTACTTTCTCTTATTTCTATCTGTTACCAGTATTGAGAAACACATACATTCTCTGTTCACTGTTTCCCGGTCTTAGAGAACTAGATTTCTTTCTGCGAAAGTGCTGTTTTCACAGTGCTAAGTACTCCCAACTCTATCAACAATGTAGGTTTTACCAGTTTTATAAGTCTCTCTTATTTTCTTGTACTTATACTTGGAATTCTCTGTGTAAACCTCTGGAACTTCTCTAGGTAGATGAATCACTGTGTACTTTCTCTTGTTTCTATCTGTTACCAGTCTTGAGTAACACATACATTCTCTGTTCACTGTTTTGCGGTCTTAGAGAAGTAGATTTCTTCTTGCGAAAGTGCTGTTTTCACACTGCTAAGTACTCCCAACTCTATCAACAATGTAGGTTTTAACTAGTTTTCTAAGTCTCTCTTATTTTCTTGTACTTATACTTGGAATTCTCTGTGTAAACCTCAGTAATTTCTCTAGCTAGATGAATCAGTGTGTACTTTCTCTTGTTTCTATCTGTTACCAATCTTGAGAAACTTATACATTCTCTATTCAGTGTTTCCCTGTCTTAGAGAAGTAGATTTCTCTCTGCGAAAGTGCTGTTTTCACAGTGCTAAGTACTTCCAACTCTATCAACAATGTAGGTTTTACGAATTTTCTAAGTCTCTCTTATTTTCTTGTACTTAAACCTGGAATTCTCTGTGTAAACCTCTGTAACTTTTCTAGCTAGATGAATCACGGTGTGCTTTCTCTTGTTTCTATCTGTAACCAATCTTTAGAAACTCATACATTCTCTGTTCATGGTTTCACGGTCTTAGAGAAGTAGATTTCTTTCGGCGAAAGTGATGTTTTCACAGTGCTAAGAACTCCCAACTCAGTCAACAATGTAGGTTTTACCAGTTTTCTAAGTCTCTCTTATTTGCTTGGAGTTACACTTGTAATTCTCTGTGTAAACCTCTGTAACTTCTGTAGGTAGATGAATCACTGTGTACTTTCTCTTGTTTCTACCTGTTACCAATTTTGAGAAACTAATACATTCTATGTTCACTGTTTCCCGGTCTTAGAGAAGTAGTTTTCTTTCTGCGAAAGTGCTGTTTTCACAGTGCTAAGTACTCCCAACTCTATCAACAATGTAGGTTTTACCAGTATTCTAAGTCTCTCTCATTTTCTTGTACTTATACTTGGAATTCTCTGTGTAAACCTCTGAAACTTCTCTAGGTAGATGAATCACTGTGTACCTTCTCTTGTTTCTATCTGTTACCAGTCTTGAGTAACACATACATTCTCTGTTCACTGTTTCGTGGTCTTAGAGAAGAGGATTTTTCTTGCGAAAGTGCTGTTTTCACTGTGCTAAGTACTCTGAACTCTATCAACAATGTAGGTTTTACCAGTTTTCTAAGTCTCTCTTATTTTCTTTTACTTCTACTTGGAATTCTCTGTGTAAACCTCTATAAATTCTCTAGGTAGATGAATCACTGTGTACTTTCTCTTGTTTCTATTTGTTACCAATCTTGAGAAACTCATACATTCTCTGTTCACTGTTTCCCGGTCTTATAGAAGTAGACTTCTTTCTGCGAAAGTGCTTTTTTGACATTGCTAAGTACTCCCAACTCTATCAACAATGTAGGTTTTACCAGTTTTCTAAGTCTCTCTTATTTTCTTGTACTTCTACTTGGAATTCTCTGTAAACCTCTCTAACTTCTCTAGGTAGATGAATCACTGTGTACTTTCTCTGGTTTCTATCTGTTACCACTCTTTAGAAACTCATACATTCTCTGTTCACTGTTTCCCGGTCTTAGAGAAGTTGATTTCTTTCTGCGAAAGTGCTGTTTTCACAGTGCTAAGTACTCCCAACTCTATCAACAATGTAGGTTTTACCAGTTTCCTAAGTCTCTCTTATTTTCTTGTACTTATACTTGGAATTCTCTGTGTAAACCTCTGTAACTTCTCTAGGTAGATGAATCACTGTGTACTTTCTTTTGTTTCTATCTGTTACCACTCTTTAGAAACTCATACATTCCCTGTTCACTATTTCCCGGTCTTAGAGAAGTTGATTTCTTTCTGCGAAAGTGCTGTTTTCACAGTGCTAAGTACTCCCAACTCTATGATCAATGTAGGTTTTACCAGTTTTCCAAGTCTCTCTTATTTTCTTGTACTTATACTTGGAATTCTTTGTGTAAACCTCTGTAACTTCTCTAGGTAGATGAATCACTGTGGGCTTTCTCTTGTTTCTATCTCTTACCAGTCTTGAGAAACTCAGACATTCTCTGTTCACTGTTTCCCGGTCTTAGAGAAGTAGATTTCCTTGTGCGAAAGTGCTGTTTTCACAGTGCTAAGTACTCCCAACTCTATCAACAATGTTGGTTTTACCAGTTTTCTAAGTCTCTCTTCTTTTCTTGTACTTCTACTTGGAATTCTCTGTAAACCTCTCTAACTTCTCTAGGTAGATGAATCACTGTGTACTTTCTCTGGTTTCTATCTGTTACCACTCTTTAGAAACTCATACATTCTCTGTTCACTGTTTCCCGGTCTTAGAGAAGTTGATTTCTTTCTGCGAAAGTGCTGTTTTCACAGTGCTAAGTACTCCCAACTCTATCAACAATGTAGGTTTTTCCAGTTTTCTAAGTCTCTCTTATTTTCTTGTACTGATACTTGGAATTATCTGTGTAAACCTCTGTAACTTCTCTAGGTACATGAATCACTGTGTACTTTCTCTTATTTCTTTCTGTTACCAGTCTTGAGTAACACATACATTCTCTATTCACTGTTTTGCGGTCTTAGAGAAGTAGATTTCTTCTTGTGAAAGTGCTGTTTTCACAGTGCTAAGTACTCCCAACTCTATCAACAATGTAGGTTTTACCAGTTTCCTAAGTCTCTCTTATTTTCTTGTACTTATACTTGGAATTCTCTGTGTAAACCTCTGAAACTTCTCTAGCTAGATGAATCACTGTGTACTTTCTCTTCTTTCCATCTGTTACGAATCTTGAGAAACTCATACATTCTCTGTTCACTGTTTCCCGGTCTTAGAGAACTAGATTTCTTTCTGCGAAAGTGCTGTTTTCACAGTGCTAAGTACTCCCAACTCTATCAACAATGTAGGTTTTACCAGTTTTATAAGTCTCTCTTATTTTCTTGTACTTATACTTGGAATTCTCTGTGTAAACCTCTGGAACTTCTCTAGGTAGATGAATCACTGTGTACTTTCTCTTGTTTCTATCTGTTACCAGTCTTGAGTAACACATACATTCTCTGTTCACTGTTTTGCGGTCTTAGAGAAGTAGATTTCTTCTTGCGAAAGTGCTGTTTTCACACTGCTAAGTACTCCCAACTCTATCAACAATGTAGGTTTTAACTAGTTTTCTAAGTCTCTCTTATTTTCTTGTACTTATACTTGGAATTCTCTGTGTAAACCTCAGTAATTTCTCTAGCTAGATGAATCAGTGTGTACTTTCTCTTGTTTCTATCTGTTACCAATCTTGAGAAACTTAT
>CM053147.1:129633332-129645832 GCA_028571685.1 Heterohyrax brucei | reverse complement strand
TTAGGGTTAGGGTTAGGGTTAGGGTTAGTGTTAGGGTTAGGGTAACTTCTCTAGCTTGATGAATCAGTGTGTACTTTCTCTAGTTTCTATCTGTTACTAATCTTGAGAAACTCATACATTCTCTGTTCACTGTTTCCCTGTCTCACAGAAGTAGATTTCTTTCTGCGAAAGTGCGGTTTTCACAGTGCTAAGTACTCCCAACTCTATCAACAATGTAGGTTTTACCAGTTTTCTAAGTTTCTTTTATTTTCTTGTACTTATACCTGGAATTCTCTGTGTAAACCTCTGTAACTTCTCTAGCTAGATGAATCACTGTGTACTTTCTCTTGTTTCTATCTGTAACCAATCATAGAAACTCATACATTCTCTGTTTACGGTTTTACGCTCTTAGAGAAGTAGATTTCTTTCGGCGAAAGAGAAGTTTTCACAATGCTAAGTACTCCCAATTCAGTCAACAATGTAGGTTTTACCAGTTTTCTAAGTCTCTCTTATTTGCTTGGAGTTACACTTGGAATTCTCTGTGTAAACCTCTGTAACTTCTCTAGGTAGGTGAATCACTGTGTACTTTCTCTTGTTTCTATCTGTTACCAGTCTTGAGAAACTCATACATTCTCGGCTCACTCTTTTTCGGTCTCAGAGAAGTAGATTTCTTTCTGCTAAACTGCTGTTTTCACAGTGCTAAGTATTCCCAACTCTATCAACAACGTAGGTTTTACGAGTTTTCTAAGTCTCTCTTATTTTCTTGTACTTATACTGGAATTCTCTGTGTAAACCTCTGTAACTTCTCTAGCTAGATGAATCACTGTGTACTTTCTCTTGTTTCTATGTGTTACCAATCTTCAGACACTCTTACATTCTCTGTTCACTGTTTTCCGGTCTTAGAGAAGTAGATTTCTTTCTGCGGAAGTGCTGTTTTCACAGTGCTAAGTATTGCCAACTCTATCAACAATGTAGGTTTTACCAATTTTATAAGTCTCTCTTATTTTCTTGTACTTGTACTTGGAATTCTCTGTGTAAACCTCTGTAACTTCTCTGGGTAGATGAATCACTGTGTACTTTCTCTTGTTTCTATCTGTTACCCGTCTTGAGTAACACATACATTCTCTGTTCACTGTTTTGCGGTCTTAGAGAAGTAGATTTCTTCTTGCGAAAGTGCTGTTTTCACAGTGCTAAGTACTCCCAACTCTATCAACAATGTAGGTTTTACAAGTTTTCTAAGTCTCTCTTATTTTCTTATACTGATACTTGGAATTATCTGTGTAAACCTCTGTAACTTCACTAGGTAGATGAATCACTGTATACTTTCTCTTGTTTCTATCTGTTACCAGTCTTGAGATACCCATACATTCTCTGTTCACTGTTTTCCGGTCTTAGAGAAGTAGATTTCTTTCTGCGAAAGTGCTGTTTTCACAGTGCTAAGTACTCCCAACTCTATCAACAATGTAGGTTTTACCAGTCTTCTAAGTCTCTCTTATTTTCTTGGAGTAATACTTGAAATTCTCTGTGTAAACCTCTGAAACTTCTCTAGGTAGATGAATCACTGTGTACTTTCTCTTTTTTCTGTCTGTTCCCAATCTTGAGAAACTCATACATTCCCTGTTCACTGTTTCCCCATCTAAGAGAAGTAGATTTCTTTCGGTGAAAGTGCTGTTTTCACAGTGCTAGGTACTCCCAACTCTATCAACAATGTAGGTTTTACCAGTTTTCTAAGTCTCTCTTATTTTTTTGTACTGATACTTGGAATTATCTGTGTAAACCTCTGTAACTTTTCTAGGTAGATGAATCACTGTTTACTTTCTCTTATTTCTATCTGTTACCAGTATTGAGAAACACATACATTCTCTGTTCACTGTTTCGCGGTCTTAAAGAAGTAGATTTCTTTCCACGAAAGTGCTGTTTTCACAGTGCTAAGTACTCCCAACTCTATCAACAATGTAGGTTTTACCAGTTTTCTAAGTCTCCCTTATTTTCTTGTACTTACACTAGGAATACTCTGTGTAAACCTCTGTAACTTCTCTAGGTAGATGAATCACTGTGTACTTTCTTTTGTTTCTAACTGTTACCACTCTTTAGAAACTCATACATTCTCTGTTCACTGTTTCCCGGTCTTAGAGAAGTATATTTCTTTCTGCGAAAGTGCTGTTTTCACAGTGCTAAGTACTCCCAACTCTATCAACAATGTAGGTTTTACCAGTTTTCTAAGTCTCTCTGATTTTCTTGTGCTTATACTTGGAATTCTCTGTGTAAACCTCTGAAACTTCTCTAGATAGATGAATCACTGTGTACTTTCTCTTGTTTCTATCTGTTACCAATCTTGAGAAAGTGATACATTCTCTGTTCACTGCTTCCCGGTCTTACAGAACTAGATTTCTTTCTGCGAAAGTGCTGTTTTCACAGTGCTAAGTACTGCCAACTCTATCAACAATGTAGGTTTTACCAGTTTTATAAGTCTCTCTTATTTTCTTGTACTTGTACTTGGAATTCTCTGTGTAAACCTCTGTAACTTCTCTGGGTAGATGAATCACTGTGTACTTTCTCTTGTTTCTATCTGTTACCAGTCTTGAGTAACACATACATTCTCTGTTCACTGTTTTGCGGTCTTAGAGAAGTAGATTTCTTCTTGCAAAAGTGCTGTTTTCACACTGCTAAGTACTCCCAACTCTATCAACAATGTAGGTTTTACGAGATTTCAAAGTCTCTCTTATTTTCTTGTACTTATACTTGGAATTCTCTGTGTAAACCTCTGTGACTTCTCTAGCCAGATGAATCACTGTGTACTTTCTCTTGTTTCTACCTGTTACCAATTTTGAGAAACTAATACATTCTCTGTTCACTGTTTCCCGGTCTTAGAGAAGTTGATTTCTTTCTGCGAAAGTGCTGTTTTCACAGTGCTAAGTACTCCCAACTCTATCAACAATGTAGGTTTTACCAGTTTTCTAAGTCTCCCTTATTTTCTTGTACTTACACTAGGAATACTCTGTGTAAACATCTGTAACTTCTCTAGGTAGATGAATCACTGTGTACTTTCTTTTGTTTCTATCTGTTACCACTCTTTAGAAACTCATACATTCTCTGTTCACTGTTTCCCGGTCTTAGAGAAGTTGATTTCTTTCTGCGAAAGTGCTGGTTTCACAGTGCTAAGTACTCCCAACTCTATCAACAATGTAGGTTTTGCCAGTTTTCTAAGTCTCTCTTATTTTCTTGTACTGATAGTTGGAATTATCTGTGTAAACCTCTGTAACTTCTCTAGGTAGATGAATCACTGTATACTTTCTCTTGTTTCTATCTGTTAGCAGTCTTGAGAAACCCATACATTCTCTGTTCACTGTTTCCCGGTCTTAGAGAAGTAGATTTCTTTGTGCGAAAGTGCTGTTTTCAGAGTGCTAAGTACTCCCAACTCTATCAACAATGTAGGTTTTACCAGTTTTCTAAGTCTCTCTTATTTTCTTGTACTTATACTTGGAATTCTCTCTGTAAACCTCTGAAACTTCTCTAGGTAGATGAATCACTGTGTACTTTCTCTTATTTCTATCTGTTACCACTCTTTAGAAACTCATACATTCTCTGTTCATGGTTTCACGGTCTTAGAGAAGTAGATTTCTTTCGGCGAAAGTGATGTTTTCACAGTGCTAAGAACTCCCAACTCAGTCAACAATGTAGGTTTTACCAGTTTTCTAAGTCTCTCTTATTTGCTTGGAGTTACACTTGTAATTCTCTGTGTAAACCTCTGTAACTTCTGTAGGTAGATGAATCACTGTGTACTTTCTCTTGTTTCTACCTGTTACCAATTTTGAGAAACTAATACATTCTCTGTTCACTGTTTCCCGGTCTTAGAGAAGTAGTTTTCTTTCTGCGAAAGTGCGGTTTTCACAGTGCTAAGTACTCCCAACTCTATCAACAATGTAGGTTTTACCAGTTTTCTAAGTCTCTCTTATTTTCTTGTACTTGGAATTCTCTGTGTAAACCTCTGTAAGTGTTCTAGGTACATGAATCACTGTTTACTTTCTCTTATTTCTATCTGTTACCAGTATTGAGAAACACATACATTCTCTGTTCACTGTTTCGCGGTCTTAAAGAAGTAGATTTCTTTCCACGAAAGTGCTGTTTTCACTGTGCTAAGTACTCCCAACTCTATCAACAATGTAGGTTTTACCAGTTTTCTAAGTCTCCCTTATTTTCTTGTACTTATACTTGGAATTCTCTGTGTAAACCTCTGAAACTTATCTAGGTAGATGAATCACTGTGTACTTTCTTTTGTTTCTATCTGTTACCACTCTTTAGAAACCCATACATTCTCTGTTCACTGTTTCCCGATCTTAGAGAAGTTGATTTCTTTCTGCGAAAGTGCTGTTTTCACAGTGCTAAGTACTCCCAACTCTATGATCAATGTAGGTTTTACCAGTTTTCCAAGTCTCTCTTATTTTCTTGTACTTATACTTGGAATTCTTTGTGTAAACCTCTGTAACTTCTCTAGGTAGATGAATCACTGTGGGCTTTCTCTTGTTTCTATCTCTTACCAGTCTTGAGAAACTCAGACATTCTCTGTTCACTGTTTCCCGGTCTTAGAGAAGTAGATTTCCTTGTGCGAAAGTGCTGTTTTCACAGTGCTAAGTACTCCCAACTCTATCAACAATGTTGGTTTTACCAGTTTTCTAAGTCTCTCTTCTTTTCTTGTACTTCTACTTGGAATTCTCTGTAAACCTCTCTAACTTCTCTAGGTAGATGAATCACTGTGTACTTTCTCTGGTTTCTATCTGTTACCACTCTTTAGAAACTCATACATTCTCTGTTCACTGTTTCCCGGTCTTAGAGAATTTGATTTCTTTCTGCGAAAGTGCTGTTTTCACAGTGCTAAGTACTCCCAACTCTATCAACAATGTAGGTTTTTCCAGTTTTCTAAGTCTCTCTTATTTTCTTGTACTGATACTTGGAATTATCTGTGTAAACCTCTGTAACTTCTCTAGGTACATGAATCACTATGTACTTTCTCTTATTTCTATCTGTTACCAGTCTTGAGTAACACATACATTCTCTATTCACTGTTTCGCGGTCTTAGAGAAGTAGATTTCTTCTTGCGAAAGTGCTGTTTTCACAGTGCTAAGTACTCCCAACTCTATCAACAATGTAGGTTTTACCAGTTTTCTAAGTCTCTCTTATTTTCTTGTACTTATACTTGGAATTCTCTGTGTAAACCTCTGAAACTTCTCTAGCTAGATGAATCACTGTGTACTTTCTCTTCTTTCTATCTGTTACGAATCTTGAGAAACTCATACATTCTCTGTTCACTGTTTCCCGGTCTTAGAGAACTAGATTTCTTTCTGCGAAAGTGCTGTTTTCACAGTGCTAAGTACTCCCAACTCTATCAACAATGTAGGTTTTACCAGTTTTATAAGTCTCTCTTATTTTCTTGTACTTATACTTGGAATTCTCTGTGTAAACCTCTGGAACTTCTCTAGGTAGATGAATCACTGTGTACTTTCTCTTGTTTCTATCTGTTACCAGTCTTGAGTAACACATACATTCTCTGTTCACTGTTTTGCGGTCTTAGAGAAGTAGATTTCTTCTTGCGAAAGTGCTGTTTTCACACTGCTAAGTACTCCCAACTCTATCAACAATGTAGGTTTTAACTAGTTTTCTAAGTCTCTCTTATTTTCTTGTACTTATACTTGGAATTCTCTGTGTAAACCTCAGTAATTTCTCTAGCTAGATGAATCAGTGTGTACTTTCTCTTGTTTCTATCTGTTACCAATCTTGAGAAACTTATACATTCTCTATTCAGTGTTTCCCTGTCTTAGAGAAGTAGATTTCTCTCTGCGAAAGTGCTGTTTTCGCAGTGCTAAGTACTCCCAACTCTATCAACAATGTAGATTTTACGAATTTTCTAAGTCTCTCTTATTTTCTTGTACTTAAACCTGGAATTCTCTGTGTAAACCTCTGTAACTTTTCTAGCTAGATGAATCACGGTGTGCTTTCTCTTGTTTCTATCTGTAACCAATCTTTAGAAACTCATACATTCTCTGTTCATGGTTTCACGGTCTTAGAGAAGTAGATTTCTTTCGGCGAAAGTGATGTTTTCACAGTGCTAAGAACTCCCAACTCAGTCAACAATGTAGGTTTTACCAGTTTTCTAATTCTCTCTTATTTGCTTGGAGTTACACTTGTAATTCTCTGTGTAAACCTCTGTAACTTCTGTAGGTAGATGAATCACTGTGTACTTTCTCTTGTTTCTACCTGTTACCAATTTTGAGAAACTAATACATTCTATGTTCACTGTTTCCCGGTCTTAGAGAAGTAGACTTCTTTCTGCGAAAGTGCTTTTTTGACATTGCTAAGTACTCCCAACTCTATCAACAATGTAGGTTTTACCAGTTTTCTAAGTCTCTCTTATTTTCTTGTACTTCTACTTGGAATTCTCTGTAAACCTCTCTAACTTCTCTAGGTAGATGAATCACTGTGTACTTTCTCTGGTTTCTATCTGTTACCACTCTTTAGAAACTCATACATTCTCTGTTCACTGTTTCCCGGTCTTAGAGAAGTTGATTTCTTTCTGCGAAAGTGCTGTTTTCACAGTGCTAAGTACTCCCAACTCTATCAACAATGTAGGTTTTACCAGTTTCCTAAGTCTCTCTTATTTTCTTGTACTTATACTTGGAATTCTCTGTGTAAACCTCTGTAACTTCTCTAGGTAGATGAATCACTGTGTACTTTCTCTTATTTCTATCTGTTACCAGTCTGGAGAAACACATACATTCTCTGTTCACTGTTTCGAGCGCTTAGAGAAGTATATTTCTTTCTGCGAAAGTGCTGTTTTCACAGTGCTAAGTACTCCCAACACTATCAACAATGTAGGTTTTACCAGTTTTCTAAGTCTCTCTTATTTTCTTGTACTTATACATGGAATACTCTGTGTAAACCTCTGTAACTTCTCTAGGTAGATGAATCGCTGTGTACTTTCTTTTGTTTCTATCTGTTACCACTCTTTAGAAACTCATACATTCTCTGTTCACTGTTTCCCGGTCTTAGAGAAGTTGATTTCTTTCTGCGAAAGTGCTGTTTTCACAGTGCTAAGTACTCCCAACTCTATGATCAATGTAGGTTTTACCAGTTTTCCAAGTCTCTCTTATTTTCTTGTACTTATACTTGGAATTCTTTGTGTAAACCTCTGTAACTTCTCTAGGTAGATGAATCACTGTGGGCTTTCTCTTATTTCTATCTCTTACCAGTCTTGAGAAACTCAGACATTCTCTGTTCACTGTTTCCCGGTCTTAGAGAAGTAGATTTCCTTGTGCGAAAGTGCTGTTTTCACAGTGCTAAGTACTCCCAACTCTATCAACAATGTTGGTTTTACCAGTTTTCTAAGTCTCTCTTCTTTTCTTGTACTTCTACTTGGAATTCTCTGTAAACCTCTCTAACTTCTCTAGGTAGATGAATCACTGTGTACTTTCTCTGGTTTCTATCTGTTACCACTCTTTAGAAACTCGTACATTCTCTGTTCACTGTTTCCCGGTCTTAGAGAATTTGATTTCTTTCTGCGAAAGTGCTGTTTTCACAGTGCTAAGTACTCCCAACTCTATCAACAATGTAGGTTTTACCAGTTTTCTAAGTCTCTCTTATTTTCTTGTACTTATACTTGGAATTCTCTGTGTAAACCTCTGTAACTTCTCTAGGTAGATGAATCACTGTGTACTTTCTCTTATTTCTATCTGTTACCAGTCTGGAGAAACACATACATTCTCTGTTCACTGTTTCGAGCGCTTAGAGAAGTATATTTCTTTCTGCGAAAGTGCTGTTTTCACAGTGCTAAGTACTCCCAACTCTATCAACAATGTAGGTTTTACCAGTTTTCTAAGTCTCTCTTATTTTCTTGTACTTATACTTGGAATTCTCTGTGTAAACCTCTGTAACTTCTCTAGGTAGATGAATCACTGTGTACTTTCTTTTGTTTCTATCTGTTACCACTCTTTAGAAACTCATACATTCTCTGTTCACTGTTTCCCGGTCTTAGAGAAGTTGATTTCTTTCTGCGAAAGTGCTGTTTTCACAGTGCTAAGTACTCCCTTCTCTATCAACAATGTAGGTTTTTCCAGTTTTCTAAGTCTCTCTTATTTTCTTGTACTGATACTTGGAATTATCTGTGTAAACCTCTGTAACTTCTCTAGGTACACGAATCACTGTGTACTTTCTCTTATTTCTATCTGTTACCAGTCTGGAGAAACACATACATTCTCTGTTCACTGTTTCGAGCGCTTAGAGAAGTATATTTCTTTCTGCGAAAGTGCTGTTTTCACAGTGCTAAGTACTCCCAACTCAGTCAACAATGTAGGTTTTACCAGTTTTCTAAGTCTCTCTTATTTGCTTGGAGTTACACTTGTAATTCTCTGTGTAAACCTCTGTAACTTCTGTAGGTAGATGAATCACTGTGTACTTTCTCTTGTTTCTACCTGTTACCAATTTTGAGAAACTAATACATTCTCTGTTCACTGTTTCCCGGTCTTAGTGAAGTAGATTTCTTTCTGCGAAAGTGCTGTTTTCACAGTGCTAAGTACTCCCAACTCTATCAACAATGTAGATTTTACCAGTTTTCTAAGTCTCTCTTATTTGCTTGGACTTACACTTGTAATTCTCTGTGTAAACCTCTGAAACTTTTCTAGGTAGATGAATCACTGTGTACCTTCTGTTGTTTCTATCTGTTACCAGTCTTGAGTAACACATACATTCCCTGTTCACTGTTTCGTGGTCTTAGAGAAGAGGATTTTTCTTGCGAAAGTGCTGTTTTCACAGTGCTAAGTTCTCCCAACTCTATCAACAATGTAGGTTTTACCAGTTTTCTAAGTGTCTCTTATTTTCTTGTACTTCTACTTGGAATTCTCTGTGTAAACCTCTATAAATTCTCTAGGTAGATGAATCACTGTATACTTTCTCTTGTTTCTATCTGTTACCAGTCTTGAGAAACCCATACATTCTCTGTTCACTGTTTCCCGGTCTTAGAGAAGTAGATTTCTTTGTGCGAAAGTGCTGTTTTCACAGTGCTAAGTACTCCCAACACTATCAACAATGTAGGTTTTACCAGTTTTCTAAGTCTCTCTTATTTTCTTGTACGTCTACTTGGAATTCTCTGTAAACCTCTGTAACTTCTCTAGGTAGATGAATCACTGTGTACTTTCTCTGATTTCTATCTGTTACCACTCATTAGAAACTCATACATTCTCTGTTCACTGTTTCCCGGTCTTAGAGAAGTTGATTTCTTTCTGCGAAAGTGCTGTTTTCACAGTGCTAAGTACTCCCAACTCCATCAACAATGTACGTTTTACCAGTTTTCTAAGTCTCTCTTATTTTCTTGTACTTATACTTGGAATTCTCTGAGTAGGGTTAAGGTTAGGGTTAGGGTTAGGGTTAGGGTTAGGTTTAGGGTTAGGTTTAGGGTTAGGGTTAGGGTTAGGGTTAGGGTTAGGGTTAGGGTTACGGTTAGGTTTAGGGTTAGGGTTAGGGTTAGGTTTAGAGTTAGGTTTAGGTTTAGGGTTAGGGTTAGGGTTAGGGTTAGGGTTAGGGTTAGGGTTAGGGTTAGGGTTAGGGTTAGGGTTAGGGTTAGGGTAACTTCTCTAGCTAGGTGGGTTAGGGTTAGGGTTAGGGTTAGGGTTAGGGTTAGGGTTAGGGTTAGGGTTAGGGTTAGGGTTAGGGTTAGCGTTAGGGTTAGGGTTAGGGTTAGGGTTAGGGTTAGGGTTAGGGTTAGGGTTAGGGTTAGGGTTAGGGTTAGGGTTAGGGTTAGGGTTAGGGTTAGGGTTAGGGTTAGTTTTAGGGTTAGGGTTAGGGTTAGGGTTAGGGTTAGGGTTAGGGTTAGGGTTAGGGTTAGGGTTAGGGTTAGGGTTAGGGTTAGGGTTAGGGTTAGGGTTAGGGTTAGGGTTAGGGTTAGGGTTAGGGTTAGGGTTAGGGTTAGGGTTAGGGTTAGGGTTAGGGTTAGGGTTAGGGTTAGGGTTAGGGTTAGGGTTAGGGTTAGGGTTAGGGTTAGGGTTAGGGTTAGGGTTAGGGTTAGGGTTAGGGTTAGGGTTAGGGTTAGGGTTAGGGTTAGGGTTAGGGTTAGGGTTAGGGTTAGGGTTAGGGTTAGGGTTAGCGTTAGCGTTAGCTTTAGGGTTAGGGTTAGGGTTAGGGTAACTTCTCTAGCTACATGAATGAGTTAGGGTTAGGGTTAGGGTTAGGGTTAGGGTTAGGTTTAGGGTTAGGGTTAGGGTTAGTGTTAGGGTTAGGGTTAGGGTTTAGGGTTTGGGTTTGGGTTTAGTGTTTAGGGTTTAGGGTTAGGGTTAGGGTTAGGGTTAGGGTTAGGGTTAGGGTTAGGGTTAGGGTTAGGGTTAGGGTTAGGGTTAGGGTTAGGGTTAGGGTTAGGGTTAGGGTTAGGGTTAGGTTTAGGTTTAGGGTTAGGGCTAGGTTTAGGTTTAGGGTTAGGGTTAGGGTTAGGTTTAGGGTTAGGTTTAGGTTTAGGGTTAGGGTTAGGGTTAGGGTTAGGGTTAGGGTTAGGGTTAGGGTTAGGGTTAGGGTTAGGCTTAGGGTTAGGGTTAGGGTTAGGGTTAGGGTTAGGGTTAGGGTAACTTCTCTAGCTAGGTGGGTTAGGGTGAGGGTGAGGGTTAGGGTTAGGGTTAGGGTTAGGGTTAGGGTTAGGGTTAGGGTTAGGTTTAGGGTTAGGGTTAGGGTTAGGGTTAGGGTTAGGGTTAGGGTTAGGGTTAGGGTTAGGGTTAGGGTTAGGGTTAGGGTTTAGGGTTTGGGTTTGGGTTTAGGGTTTATGGTTTAGGGTTATGGTTAGGGTTATGGTTAGGGTTAGGGTTAGGGTTAGGGTTAGGGTTAGGGTTATCGTTAGGGTTAGTGTTAGGGTTAGGGTTAGTGTTAGGGTTAGGGTAACTTCTCTAGCTAGATGAATCAGTGTGTACTTTATCTTGTTTCTATCTGCTATTAATCTTGAGAAACTCATACATTCTCTGTTCACTGTTTCCCTGTCTTACAGAAGTAGATTTCTTAATGAGAAAGTGCGGTTTTCACAGTGCTAAGTACTCCCAACTCTATCAACAGTGTAGGTTTTACCAGTTTTTTAAGTTTCTTTTATTTTCTTGTTCTTATACCTGGAATTCTCTGTGTAAACCGCTGTAACTTCTCTAGCTAGATGAATCACTGTGTACTTTCGCTTGTTTCTATCTGTAACCAATCCTCAGAAGCTCATACATTCTCTGTTTACGGTTTCACGCTCTTAGAGAAGTAGATTTCTTTCTGCGAAAGTGCTGTTTTCACAGTGCTAAGTATTCCCAACTCTATCAACAATGTAGGTTTTACCAGTTTTCTAAGTCTCTCTTATTTTCTTGTACTTATACTTGGAATTCTCTGTGTAAACCTCTGTAACTTGTCTAGCTAGATGAATCACTGTGTACTTTCTCCTGTTTCTATCTGTTACTAGTCTCGAGAAACTCATACATTCTCTGTTCACTCTTTTGCGGCCTTAGAGAAGTAGATTTCTTTCTGCGAAAGTGCCGTTTTCACAGTGCTAAGTATTCACAACTCTATCAACAATGTAGGTTTTAACTAGTTTTCTAAGTCTCTCTTATTTTCTTGTACTTATACTTGGAATTCTCTGTGTAAACCTCAGTAAGTTCTCTAGCTAGATGAATCTGTGTGTACTTTCTCTTGTTTCTATCTGTTACGAATCTTGAGAAACTCATAAATTCTGTGTTCAGTGTTTCCCTGTCTTACACAAGTAGATTTCTTTCTGTGAAAGTGCTGTTTTCACAGTGCTAAGTACTCCCAACTCTATCAACAATGTAGGTTTTATGAATTTTCTAAGTCTCTCTTATTTTCTTGTACTTATACCTGGAATTCTCTGTGTAAACCTCTGTAACTTTTCTAGCTAGGTGAATCACGGTGTACTTTCTCTTGTTTCTATCTGTAACCATTCTTTTGAAACTCATACATTCTCTGTTCATGGTTTCACGGTCTTAGAGAAGCAGATTTCTTTCGGCGAAAGTGATGTTTTCACAGTGCTAAGTACTCCCAACTGAGTCAACACTGTAGGTTTTACCAGTTTTCTAAGTCTCTCTTATTTTCTTGTACTTATACTTGGAATTCTCTGTGTAAACCTCTGTAACTTCTCTAGGTAGATGAATCATTGTGTACTTTCTTTTGTTTCTATCTGTTACCACTCTTTAGAAACTCATACATTCTCTGTTCACTGTTTCCCGGTCTTAGAGAAGTTGATTTCTTTCTGCGAAAGTGCTGTTTTCACAGTGCTAAGTACTCCCAACTCTATCAACAATGTAGGTTTTGCCAGTTTTCTAAGTCTCTCTTATTTTCTTGTACTGATACTTGGAATTATCTGTGTAAACCTCTGTAACTTCTCTACGTATATGAATCACTGTGTACTTTCTCTTATTTCTATCTGTTACCAGTCTGGAGAAACACATACATTCTCTGTTCACTGTTTCGAGCGCTTAGAGAAGTTGATTTCTTTCTGCGAAGGTGCTGTTTTC
>CM053147.1:129615832-129623332 GCA_028571685.1 Heterohyrax brucei | reverse complement strand
TTAGGGTTAGGGTTAGGGTTAGGTTTAGGGTTAGGGTTAGGGTTAGGGTTAGGGTTAGGGTTAGGGTTTAGGGTTTGGGTTTGGGTTTAGGGTTTAGGGTTTAGGGTTAGGGTTAGGGTTAGGGTTAGGGTTAGGGTTAGGGTTAGGGTTAGGGTTAGGGTTAGGGTTAGGGTTAGGGTTAGGGTTAGGGTTAGGGTTAGGGTTAGGGTTTAGGGTTTGGGTTTGGGTTTAGGGTTTAGGGTTTAGGGTTAGGGTTAGGGTTAGGATTAGGGTTAGGGTTAGGGTTAGGGTTAGGGTTAGGGTTAGGGTTAGGGTTAGGGTTTGTGTTAGTGTTAGGGTTAGGGTTAGTGTTAGGGTTAGGGTAACTTCTCTAGCTAGATGAATCAGTGTGTACTTTATCTTGTTTCTATCTGCTATTAATCTTGAGAAACTCATACATTCTCTGTTCACTGTTTCCCTGTCTTACAGAAGTAGATTTCTTAATGAGAAACTGCGGTTTTCACAGTGCTAAGTACTCCCAACTCTATCAACAGTTTAGGTTTTACCAGTTTTTTAAGTTTCTTTTATTTGTTTGGAGTTACTCTTGTAATTCTCTGTGTAAACCTGTGTAACTTCTCTAGGTAGATGAATCACTGTGTACTTTCTCTTGTTTCTATCTGTTACCAGTCTTGAGAAACTCATAAATTCTCTGTTCACTGATTCCCGGTCTTAGAGAAGTAGATTTCTTTCTGCGAAAGTGCTGTTTTCACAGTGCTAAGTACTTCCAACTCTATCCACAATGTAGGTTTTACCAGTTTTCTAAGTCTCTCTTATTTTCTTGGAGTTACACTTGGATTTCTCTGTGTAAACCTTTGTAACTTCTCTAGGTAGATGAATCACTGTGTACTTTCTCTTGTTTCTATCTGTTACCACTCTTGAGAAACTCATACATTCTCAGGTCACTGTTTCCCGGTCTTAGAGAAGTTGATTTCTTTCTGCGAAAGTGCTGTTTTCACAGTGCTAAGTACTCCCAACTCTATCAACAATGTAGGTTTTACCAGTTTTCTAAGTCTCTCTTATTTTCTTGCACTTATACCTGGAATTCTCTGTGTAAACCTCTGTAACTTTTCTAGCTAGATGAATCACGGAGTGCTTTCTCTTGTTTCTATCTCTAACCAATCTTTAGAAACTCATACATTCTCTGTTCATGGTTTCACGGTCTTAGAGAAGTAGATTTCTTTCGGCGAAAGTGATGTTTTCACAGTGCTAAGAACTCCCAACTCAGTCAACAATGTAGGTTTTACCAGTTTTCTAAGTCTCTCTTATTTGCTTGGAGTTACACTTGTAATTCTCTGTGTAAACCTCTGTAACTTCTGTAGGTAGATGAATCACTGTGTACTTTCTCTTGTTTCTACCTGTTACCAATTTTGAGAAACTAATACATTCTCTGTTCACTGTTTCCCGGTCTTAGAGAAGTAGTTTTCTTTCTGCGAAAGTGCTGTTTTCACAGTGCTAAGTACTCCCAACTCTATCAACAATGTAGGTTTTACCAGTTTTCTAAGTCTCTCTTATTTTCTTGTACTTATACTTGGAATTCTCTGTGTAAACCTCTATAACTTTTCTAGGTAGATGAATCACTGTTTACTTTCTCTTATTTCTATCTGTTACCAGTCTTGAGAAACTCACACATTCTCTGTTCACTGTTTCGCGGTCTTAAAGAAGTAGATTTCTTTCCACGAAAGTGCTGTTTTCACAGTGCTAAGTACTCCCAACTCTATCAACAAAGTAGGTTTTACCAGTTTCCTAAGTCTCTCTTATTTTCTTGTACTTATACTTGGAATTCTCTGTGTAAAAATCTGTATCTTCTCTAGGTAAATGAATCACTGTGTACTTTCTGTTGTTTCTATCTGTTATCAGTCTTGAGATACTCATACATTCTCTGTTCACTGTTTCTCCGTCTTAGAGAAGAAGATTTCTTTCTGCGAAAGTGCTGTTTTCACAGTGCTAAGTACTCCCAATTCTATCAACAAAGTAGGTTTTACCAGTTTTCTAAATCTCTCTTATTTTCTTGTACTTATACTTGGAATTCTCTGTGTAAACCTCTGGAACTTCTCTAGGTAGATGAATCACTGTTTCCTTTCTCTTGTTTCTATCTGTAACCATTCTTTAGAAACTCATACATTCTCTGTTCAAGGTTTCACGGTATTGGAGAAGCAGATTTTTTTCGGAGAAAGTGATGTTTTCACAGTGCTAAGTACTCCCAACTCAGTCAACAATGTAGGTTTTACTAGTTTTCTAAGTCTCTCTTATTTGATTGGAGTTACACTTGTAATTCTCTGTGTAAACCTCTGTAACTTCTGTAGGTAGATGAATCACTGTGTACTTTCTCTTGTTTCTATCTGTTACCAATTTTGAGAAACTAATACATTCTCTGTTCCCTGTTTCGTGGTCTTAGAGACGTAGATTACTTTCTGCGAAAGTGCTGTTTTCACAGTGCTAAGTACTCCCAACTCTATCAACAATGTAGGTTTTACCAGTTTTCTAAGTCTCTCTTATTTTCTTGGAGTTACACTTGGATTTCTCTGTGTAAACCTCTGTAACTTCTCTAGGTAGATGAATCACTGTGTATTTTCTCTTGTTTCTATCTGTTACCAGTCTTGAGAAACTCATACATTCTCTGTTCCCTGTTTCGTGGTCTTAGAGAAGTAGATTTCTTTGTGCGAAAGTGCTGTTTTCACAGAGCTAAGTACTCCCAACTCTATCAACAATGTAGATTTTACCAGTTTTTTAAGTTTCTTTTATTATCTTCTGCTTATACGTGGAATTCTCTGTGTAAACCTCTGTAACTTCTCTAGGTAGATGAATCACTGTGTACTTTCTCTTGTTTCTATCTGTTACCAGTCTTGAGAAACTCATAGATTCTCTGTTCCCTGTTTCGTGGTCTTAGAGAAGTAGATTTCTTTGTGCGAAAGTGCTGTTTTCACAGTGCTAAGTATTCCCAACTCTATCAACAATGTAGGTTTTACCACTTTTATAAGTCTCTCTTATTTTCTTGTACTTATACTTGGAATTCTCTGTGTAAACCTCTGTAACTTCTCTAGGTAGATGAATCACTGTGTACTTTCTCTTGTTTCTATCTGTTACCAGTCTTGAGTAACACATACATTCTCTGTTCACTGTTTTGCGGTCTTAGAGAAGTAGATTTCTTCTTGCGAAAGTGCTGTTTTCACACTGCTAAGTACTCCCAACTCTATCAACAATGTAGGTTTTACCAGTTTTCTAAGTCTCTTTTATTTTCTTGTACTTATACTTGGAATTCTCTGTGTAAACCTCTGTAACTTCTGTAGGTAGATGAAGCACTGTGTACTTTCTCTTGTTTCTATCTGTTACCAGTCTTGAGAAACTCATAGATTCCCTGTTCCCTGTTTCGTGGTCTTAGAGAAGTAGATTTCTTTGTGCGAAAGTGCTGTTTTCACAGTGCTAAGTACTCCCAACTCTATCAACAATGTAGGTTTTACCAGTTTTCTAAGTCTCTCTGATTTTCTTGTACTTATACTTGGAATTCTCTGTGTAAACCTCTGTAAGTGTTCTAGGTACATGAATCACTGTTTACTTTCTCTTATTTCTATCTGTTACCAGTATTGAGAAACACATACATTCTCTGTTCACTGTTTCGCGGTCTTAAAGAAGTAGATTTCTTTCCACGAAAGTGCTGTTTTCACTGTGCTAAGTACTCCCAACTCTGTCAACAATGTAGGTTTTACCAGTTTTCTAAGTCTCCCTTATTTTCTTGTACTTACACTAGGAATACTCTGTGTAAACGTCTGTAACTTCTCTAGGTAGATGAATCACTGTGTACTTTCTTTTGTTTCTATCTGTTACCACTCTTTAGAAACTCATACATTCTCTGTTCACTGTTTCCCGGTATTAGAGAAGTTGATTTCTTTCTGCGAAAGTGCTCTTTTCACAGTGCTAAGTACTCCCAACTCTATCAACAATGTAGGTTTTACCAGTTTTCTAAGTCTCTCTTATTTTCTTGTACTTATACTTGGAATTCTCTGTGTAAACCTCTGAAACTTCTCTAGGTAGATGAATCACTGTGTACTTTCTCTTGTTTCCATCTGTTACTAATCTTGAGAAACTCATACATTCTCTGTTCACTGTTTCCCCACCTTAGAGAAGTAGATTTCTTTCGGTGAAAGTGCTGTTTTCACAGTGCTAAGTACTCCCAACTCTATCAACAATGTAGGTTTTATGAGATTTCGAAGTCTCTCTTATTTTCTTGTACTTATACTTGGAATTCTCTGTGTAAACCTGTGTAACTTCTCTAGCCAGATGAATCACTGTGTACTTTCTCTTGTTTCTATCCTTTACCAATTTTGAGAAACTAATACATTCTCTGTTCACTGTTTCCCGGTCTTAGAGACGTAGATTACTTTCTGCGAAAGTGCTGTTTTCACAGTGCTAAGTACTGCCAACTCTATCAACAATGTAGGTTTTACGAGATTTCAAAGTCTCTCTTATTTTCTTGTACTTATACTTGGAATTCTCTGTGTAAACCTCAGTAACTTCTCTAGCTAGATGAATCCGTGTGTACTTTCTCTTGTTTCTATCTCTTACGAATCTTGATAAACTCATACATTCTGTGTTCAGTGTTTCCCTGTTTTACACAAGTAGATTTCTTTCTGTGAAAGTGCTGTTTTCACAGTGCTAAGTACTCCCAACTCTATCAACAATGTAGGTTTTACCAGTTTTCTAAGTCTCTCTTATTTTCTTGTACTTATACTTGGAATTCTCTGTGTAAACCTCTGTAACTTCTCTAGGTAGATGAATCACTGTGTACTTTCTCTTATTTCTATCTGTTACCAGTCTGGAGAAACACATACATTCTCTGTTCACTGTTTCGAGCGCTTAGAGAAGTATATTTCTTTCTGCGAAAGTGCTGTTTTCACAGTGCTAAGTACTCCCAACTCTATCAACAATGTAGGTTTTACCAGTTTTCTAAGTCTCTCTTATTTTCTTGTACTTATACTTGGAATTCTCTGTGTAAACCTCTGTAACTTCTCTAGGTAGATGAATCACTGTGTACTTTCTCTGGTTTCTATCTGTTACCACTCTTTAGAAACTCGTACATTCTCTGTTCACTGTTTCCCGGTCTTAGAGAAGTTGATTTCTTTCTGCGAAAGTGCTGTTTTCACAGTGCTAAGTACTCCCAACTCTATCAACAATGTTGGTTTTACCAGTTTCCTAAGTCTCTCTTATTTTCTTGTACTTATACTTGGAATTCTCTGTGTAAACCTCTGTAACTTCTCTAGGTAGATGAATCACTGTGTACTTTCTCTTGTTTCTATCTGTTACCAGTCTGGAGAAACACATACATTCTCTGTTCACTGTTTCGAGCGCTTAGAGAAGTATATTTCTTTCTGCGAAAGTGCTGTTTTCACAATGCTAAGTACTCCCAACTCTATCAACAATGTAGGTTTTACCAGTTTTCTAAGTCTCTCTTATTTTCTTGTACTTATACTTGGAATTCTCTGTGTAAACCTCTGAAACTTCTCTAGGTAGATGAATCACTGTGTACTTTCTCTTGTTTCTATCTGTTACGAATCTTGAGAAACTCATACATTCTCTGTTCACTGTTTCCCGGTCTTAGAAAAGTAGATTTCATTCTGCGAAAGTGCTGTTTTCACAGTGCTAAGTACTCCCAAGTCTATGAACAATGTAGGTTTTACCAGTCTTCTAAGTCTCTCTTATTTTCTTGTACTTTTACTTGGAATCCTCTGTGGAAACCTCTGCTGTGTACTTTCTCTTGTTTCTATCTGTTACCAATCTTGAGAAACTCATACATTCTCTGTTCACTGTTTCTCGATCTTAGAGAAGTAGATTTCTTTCTGTGAAAGTGCTGTTTTCACAGTGCTAAGTACTCCCAACTCTATCAACAATGTAGGTTTTACCAGTTTTCTACGTCTCTCTTATTTTCTTGGAGTTACACTTGGATTTCTCTGTGTAAACCTCTGTAACTTCTCTAGGTAGATGAAACACTGTGTATTTTCTCTTGTTTCTATCTGTTACCAGTCTTCAGAAACTCATACATTCTCTGTTCCTGTTTCGTGGTCTTAGAGAAGTAGATTTCTTTCTGCGAAAGTGCTGTTTTCACAGTGCTAAGTACTCCCAACTCTATCAACAATGTAGGTTTTACCAGTTTTCTAAGTCTCTCTTATTTTCTTGTACTTATACTTGGAATTCTCTGTGTAAACCTCTGTAACTTCTCTAGGTAGATGAATCACTGTGTACTTTCTCTTATTTCTATCTGTTACCAGTCTGGAGAAACACATACATTCTCTGTTCACTGTTTCGAGCGCTTAGAGAAGTATATTTCTTTCTGCGAAAGTGCTGTTTTCACAGTGCTAAGTACTCCCAACTCTATCAACAATGTAGGTTTTACCAGATTTCTAAGTCTCTCTTATTTTCTTGTACTTATACTTGGAATTCTCTGTGTAAACCTCTGTAAGTGTTCTAGGTACATGAATCACTGTTTACTTTCTCTTATTTCTATCTGTTACCAGTATTGAGAAACACATACATTCTCTGTTCACTGTTTCGCGGTCTTAAAGAAGTAGATTTCTTTCCACGAAAGTGCTGTTTTCACTGTGCTAAGTACTCCCAACTCTATCAACAATGTAGGTTTTACCAGTTTTCTGAGTCTCTCTTATTTTCTTGTACTTACACTAGGAATACTCTGTGTAAACGTCTGGAACTTCTCTAGGTAGATGAATCACTGTGTACTTTCTTTTGTTTCTATCTGTTACCACTCTTTAGAAACTCATACATTCTCTGTTCACTGTTTCCCCGTCTTAGAGAAGTTGATTTCTTTCTGCGAAAGTGCTGTTTTCACAGTGCTAAGTACTCCCAACTCTATCAACAATGTAGGTTTTACCAGTTTTCTAAGACTCTCTGATTTTCTTGTACTTATACTTGGAATTCTCTGTGTAAACCTCTGAAACTTCTCTAGGTAGATGAATCACTGTGTACTTTCTCTTGTTTCTATCTGTTACCAATCTTGAGAAACTGATACATTCTCTGTTCACTGTTTCCCGGTCTTAGAGAACTAGATTTCTTTCTGCGAAAGTGCTGTTTTCACAGTGCTAAGTACTCCCAACTCTATCAACAATGTAGGTTTTACCAGTTTTATAAGTCTCTCTTATTTTCTTGTACTTATACTTGGAATTCTCTGTGTAAACCTCTGTAACTTCTCTAGGTAGATGAATCACTGTGTACTTTCTCTTGTTTCTATCTGTTACCAGTCTTGAGTAACACATACATTCTCTGTTCACTGTTTTGCGGTCTTAGAGAAGTAGATTTCTTCTTGCAAAAGTGCTGTTTTCACACTGCTAAGTACTGCCAACTCTATCAACAATGTAGGTTTTACAAGATTTCAAAGTCTCTCTTATTTTCTTGTACTTATACTTGGAATTCTCTGTGTAAACCTCAGTAACTTCTCTAGCTAGATGAATCCGTGTG
>CM053147.1:129538332-129610832 GCA_028571685.1 Heterohyrax brucei | reverse complement strand
TATACGTGGAATTCTCTGTGTAAACCTCTGAAACTTCTCTAGGTAGATGAATCACTGTGTACTTTCTCTTGTTTCTATCTGTTACCAATCTTGAGAAACTGATACATTCTCTGTTCACTGTTTCCCGGTCTTAGAGAAGTATATTTCTTTCTGCGAAAGTGCTGTTTTTCACAGTGCTAAGTACTCCCAACTCTATCAACAATGTAGGTTTTACCAATTTTCTAAGTCTCTCTTATTTTCTTGTACTTATACTTGGAATTCTCAGTGTAAACCTCTGTAACTTCTCTAGGTAGATGAATCACTGTGTACTTTCTCTGGTTTCTATCTGTTACCACTCTTTAGAAACTCGTACATTCTCTGTTCACTGTTTCCCGGTCTTAGAGAAGTTGATTTCTTTCTGCGAAAGTGCTGTTTTCACAGTGCTAAGTACTCCCAACTCTATCAACAATGTTGGTTTTACCAGTTTCCTAAGTCTCTCTTATTTTCTTGTACTTATACTTGGAATTCTCTGTGTAAACCTCTGTAACTTCTCTAGGTAGATGAATCACTGTGTACTTTCTCTTATTTCTATCTGTTACCAGTCTGGAGAAACACATACATTCTCTGTTCACTGTTTCGAGCGCTTAGAGAAGTATATTTCTTTCTGCGAAAGTGCTGTTTTCACAGTGCTAAGTACTCCCAACTCTATCAACAATGTAGGTTTTAGCAGTTTTCTAAGTCTCTCTTATTTTCTTGTACTTATACTTGGAATTCTCAGTGTAAACCTCTGTAACTTCTCTAGGTAGATGAATCACTGTGTACTTTCTCTGGTTTCTATCTGTTACCACTCTTTAGAAACTCGTACATTCTCTGTTCACTGTTTCCCGGTCTTAGAGAAGTTGATTTCTTTCTGCGAAAGTGCTGTTTTCACAGTGCTAAGTACTCCCAACTCTATCAACAATGTTGGTTTTACCAGTTTCCTAAGTCTCTCTTATTTTCTTGTACTTATACTTGGAATTCTCTGTGTAAACCTCTGTAACTTCTCTAGGTAGATGAATCACTGTGTACTTTCTCTTATTTCTATCTGTTACCAGTCTGGAGAAATACATACATTCTCTGTTCACTGTTTCGAGCGCTTAGAGAAGTATATTTCTTTCTGCGAAAGTGCTGTTTTCACAGTGCTAAGTACTCCCGACTCTATCAACAATGTTGGTTTTACCAGTTTTCTAAGTCTCTCTTATTTTCTTGTACTTATACTTGGAATTCTCTGTGTAAACCTTTGAAACTTCTCTAGGTAGATGAATCACTGTGTACTTTCTCTTGTTTCTATCTGTTACCAATCTTGAGAAACTCATACATTCTCTGTTCACTGTTTCCCGGTCTTAGAGAAGTATATTTCTTTCTGCGAAAGTGCTGTTTTCACAGTGCTAAGTACTCCCAACTCTATCAACAATGTAGGTTTTACCAGTTTTCTAAGTCTCTCTTATTTTCTTGTACTTATACTTGGAATTCTCTGTGTAAACCTCTGTAAGTGTTCTAGGTACATGAATCACTGTTTACTTTCTCTTATTTCTATCTGTTACCAGTATTGAGAAACACATACATTCTCTGTTCACTGTTTCGCGGTCTTAAAGAAGTAGATTTCTTTCCACGAAAGTGCTGTTTTCACTGTGCTAAGTACTCCCAACTCTATCAACAATGTAGGTTTTACCAGTTTTCTAAGTCTCCCTTATTTTCTTGTACTTACACTAGGAATACTCTGTGTAAACGTCTGTAACTTCCCTAGGTAGATGAATCACTGTGTACTTTCTTTTGTTTCTATCTGTTACCACTCTTTAGAAACTCATACATTCTCTGTTCACTATTTCCCGGTCTTAGAGAAGTAGATTTCTTCTTGCAAAAGTGCTGTTTTCACACTGCTAAGTACTGCCAACTCTATCAACAACGTAGGTTTTACGAGATTTCAAAGTCTCTCTTATTTTCTTGTACTTATACTTGGAATTCTCTGTGTAAACCTCAGTAACTTCTCTAGCTAGATGAATCCGTGTGTACTTTCTCTTGTTTCTATCTGTTACGAATCTTGAGAAACTCATACATTCTGTGTTCAGTGTTTCCCTGTTTTACACAAGTAGATTTCTTTCTGTGAAAGTGCTGTTTTCACAGTGCTAAGTACTCCCAACTCTATCAACAATGTAGGTTTTACCAGTTTTCTAAGTCTCTCTTATTTTCTTGTACTTATACTTGGAATTCTCTGTGTAAACCTCTGTAACTTCTCTAGGTAGATGAATCACTGTGTACTTTCTCTTATTTCTATCTGTTACCAGTCTGGAGAAACACATACATTCTCTGTTCACTGTTTCGAGCGCTTAGAGAAGTATATTTCTTTCTGCGAAAGTGCTGTTTTCACAGTGCTAAGTACTCCCAACTCTATCAACAATGTAGGTTTTACCAGTTTTCTAAGTCTCTCTTATTTTCTTGCACTTATACCTGGAATTCTCTGTGTAAACCTCTGTAACTTTTCTAGCTAGATGAATCACGGTGTGCTTTCTCTTGTTTCTATCTGTAACCAATCTTTAGAAACTCATACATTCTCTGTTCATGGTTTCACGGTCTTAGAGAAGTAGATTTCCTTCGGCGAAAGTGATGTTTTCACAGTGCTAAGAACTCCCAACTCAGTCAACAATGTAGGTTTTACCAGTTTTCTAAGTCTCTCTTATTTGCTTGGAGTTACACTTGTAATTCTCTGTGTAAACCTCTGTAACTTCTGTCGGTAGATGAATCACTGTGTACTTTCTCTTGTTTCTACCTGTTACCAATTTTGAGAAACTAATACATTCTCTGTTCACTGTTTCCCGGTCTTAGAGAAGTAGTTTTCTTTCTGCGAAAGTGCTGTTTTCACAGTGCTATGTACTCCCAACTCTATCAACAATGTAGGTTTTACCAGTTTTCTAAGTCTCTCTTATTTTCTTGTACTTATACTTGGAATTCTCTGTGTAAACCTCTGTAAGTGTTCTAGGTACATGAATCACTGTTTACTTTCTCTTATTTCCATCTGTTACCAGTATTGAGAAACACATACATTCTCTGTTCACTGTTTCGCGGTCTTAAAGAAGTAGATTTCTTTCCACGAAAGTGCTGTTTTCACTGTGCTAAGTACTCCCAACTCTATCAACAATGTAGGTTTTACCAGTTTTCTAAGTCTCCCTTATTTTCTTGTACTTACACTAGGAATACTCTGTGTAAACGTCTGTAACTTCCCTAGGTATATGAATCACTGTGTACTTTCTTTTGTTTCTATCTGTTACCACTCTTTAGAAACTCATACATTCTCCGTTCACTGTTTCCCGGTCTTAGAGAAGTTGATTTCTTTCTGCGAAAGTGCTGTTTTCACAGTGCTAAGTACTCCCAACTCTATCAACAATGTAGGTTTTACCAGTTTTCTAAGTCTCTCTTATTTTCTTGTACTTATACTTGGAATTCTCTGTGTAAACCTCTGAAACTTCTCTAGGTAGATGAATCACTGTGTACTTTCTCTTGTTTCCATCTGTTACCAATCTTGAGAAACTGATACATTCTCTGTTCACTGTTTCCCGGTCTTAGAGAACTAGATTTCTTTCTGCGAAAATGCTGTTTTCACAGTGCTAAGTACTCCCAACTCTATCAACAATGTAGGTTTTACCAGTTTTCTAAGTCTCTCTTATTTTCTTGTACTTATACTTGGAATTCTCTGTGTAAACCTCTGTAACTTCTCTAGGTAGATGAATCAATGTGTACTTTCTCTTGTTTCTATCTCTTACCAGTCTTGAGTAACACATACATTCCCTGTTCACTGTTTTGCGGTCTTAGAAAAGTAGATTTCTTCTTGCGAAAGTGCGGTTTTCACAGTGCTAAGTACTCCCAACTCTATCAGCAATGTAGGTTTTACCAGTTTTCTAAGTCTCTCTTATTTTCTTGTACTTATACTTGGAATTCTCTGTGTAAACCTCTGAAACTTCTCTAGGTAGATGAATCACTGTGTACTTTCTCTTGTTTCTATCTGTTACCAATCTTGAGAAACTCATACATTCTCAGTTCACTGTTTCTCGGTCTTAGAGAAGTAGATTTCTTTCTGCGAAAGTGCTGTTTTCACAGTGCTAAGTACTCCCAACTCTATCAACAATGTAGGTTTTACCAGTTTTCTAAGTGTCTCTTATTTTCTTGGAGTTACACTTGGATTTCTCTGTGTAAACCTCTGTAACTTCTCTAGGTAGATGAATCACTGTGTACTTTCTCTTGTTTCTATCTGTTACCAGTCTTGAGAAACTCATAGATTCTCTGTTCCCTGTTTCGTGGTCTTAGAGAAGTAGATTTCTTTGTGCGAAAGTGCTGTTTTTCACAGTGCTAAGTATTCCCAACTCTATCAACAATGTAGGTTTTACCAGTTTTATAAGTCTCTCTTATTTTCTTGTACTTATACTTAGAATTCTCTGTGTAAACCTCTGTAACTTCTCTAGGTAGATGAAGCACTGTGTACTTTCTCTTGTTTCTATCTGTTACCAGTCTTGAGAAACTCATAGATTCTCTGTTCCCTGTTTCGTGGTCTTAGAGAAGTAGATTTCTTTGTGCGAAAGTGCTGTTTTCACAGTGCTAAGTACTCCCAACTCTATCAACAATGTAGGTTTTACCAGTTTTCTAAGTCTCTCTTATTTTCTTGTACTTATACTTGGAATTCTCTGTGTAAACCTCAGTAAGTTCTCTAGCTAGATGAATCCGTGTGTACTTTCTCTTGTTTCTATCTGTTACGAATCTTGAGAAACTCATACATTCTGTGTTCAGTGTTTCCCTGTCTTACACAAGTAGATTTCTTTCTGTGAAAGTGCTGTTTTCACAGTGCTAAGTACTCCCAACTCTATCAACAATGTAGGTTTTACGAATTTTCTAAGTCTCTCTTATTTTTGGGTTAGGGTTAGGGTTAGGGTTAGGGTTAGGGTTAGGGTTAGGGTTAGGGTTAGGGTTAGGGTTAGGGTTAGGGTTAGGGTTAGGGTTAGGGTTAGGGTTAGGGTTAGGGTTAGGGTTAGGGTTAGGGTTAAGGTTAGGGTTAGGGTTAGGGTTAGGGTTAGGGTTAGGGATAGGGTTAGGGTTAGGTTTAGGGTTAGGGTTAGGGTTAGGGTTAGGGTTAGGGTTAGGGTTAGGGTTAGGGTTAGGGATAGGGTTAGGGTTAGGGTTAGGGTTAGGGTTAGGGTTAGGGTTAGGGTTAGGGTTAGGGTTAGGGTTAGGGTTAGGGTTAGGGTTAGGGTTAGGGTTAGGGTTAGGGTTAGGGTTAGGGTTAGGGTTAGGGTTAGGGTTAGGGTTAGGGTTAGGGTTAGGGTTAGGGTTAGGGTTAGGGTTAGGGTTAGGGTTAGGGTTAGGGTTAGGGTTAGGGTTAGGGTTAGGGTTAGGGTTAGGGTTAGGGTTAGGGTTAGGGTTAGGGTTAGGGTTAGGGTTAGGGTTAGGGTTAGGGTTAGGGTTAGGGTTAGGGTTAGGGTTAGGGTTAGGGTTAGGGTTAGGGTTAGGGTTAGGGTTAGGGTTTAGGGTTTGGGTTTGGGTTTAGGGTTTAGGGTTTAGGGTTAGGGTTAGGGTTAGGGTTAGGGTTAGGGTTAGGGTTAGGGTTAGGGTTAGTGTTAGGGTTAGGTTTAGGGTTAGGGTTAGGGTAACTTCTCTAGCTAGATGAATCAGTGTGTACTTTATCTTGTTTCTATCTGCTATTAATCTTGAGAAACTCATACATTCTCTGTTCACTGTTTCCCTGTCTTACAGAAGTAGATTTCTTAATGAGAAAGTGCGGTTTTCACAGTGCTAAGTACTCCCAACTCTATCAACAGTGTAGGTTTTACCAGTCTTTTAAGTTTCTTTTATTTTCTTGTTCTTATACCTGGAATTCTCTGTGTAAACCTCTGTAACTTCTCTAGCTAGATGAATCACTGTGTACTTTCGCTTGTTTCTATCTGTAACCAATCCTCAGAAACTCATACATTCTCTGTTTACGGTTTCACGCTCTTAGAGAAGTAGATTTCTTTCTGCGAAAGTGCTGTTTTCACAGTGCTAAGTATTCCAAACTCTATCAACAATGTAGGTTTTACGAGTTTTCTAAGTCTCTCTTATTTTCTTGTACTTATACTTGGAATTCTCTGTGTAAACCTCTGGAACTTCTCTAGCTAGATGAATCACTGTGTACTTTCTCCTGTTTCTATCTGTTACTAGTCTCGAGAAACTCATACATTCTCTGTTCACTCTTTTGCGGCTTTAGAGAAGTAGATTTCTTTCTGCGAAAGTCCCGTTTTCACAGTGCTAAGTATTCACAACTCTATCAACAATGTAGGTTTTAACTAGTTTTCTAAGTCTCTCTTATTTTCTTGTACTTATACTTGGAATTCTCTGTGTAAACCTCAGTAAGTTCTCTAGCTAAATGAATCCGTGTGTACTTTCTCTTGTTTCTATCTGTTACGAATCTTGAGAAACTCATACATTCTGTGTTTAGTGTTTCCCTGTCTTACACAAGTAGATTTCATTCTGTGAAAGTGCTGTTTTCACAGTGCTAAGTACTCCCAACTCTATCAACAATGTAGGTTTTACGAATTTTCTAAGTCTCTCTTATTTTCTTGTACTTATACTCGGAATTCTCTGTGTAAACCTCTGAAACTTCTCTAGGTAGATGAATCACTGTGTACTTTCTCTTGTTTCTATCTGTTACCAATCTTGAGAAACTGATACATTCTCTGTTCACTGTTTCCCGGTCTTAGAGAAGTATATTTGTTTCTGCGAAAGTGCTGTTTTCACAGTGCTAAGTACTCCCAACTCTATCAACAATGTAGGTTTTACCAGTTTTCTAAGTCTCTCTTATTTTCCTGTACTTATACTTGGAATTCTCAGTGTAAACCTCTGTAACTTCTCTAGGTAGATGAATCACTGTGTACTTTCTCTGGTTTCTATCTGTTACCACTCTTTAGAAACTCGTACATTCTCTGTTCACTGTTTCCCGGTCTTAGAGAAGTTGATTTCTTTCTGCGAAAGTGCTGTTTTCACAGTGCTAAGTACTCCCAACTCTATCAACAATGTTGGTTTTACCAGTTTCCTAAGTCTCTCTTATTTTCTTGTACTTATACTTGGAATTCTCTGTGTAAACCTCTGTAACTTCTCTAGGTAGGTGAATCACTGTGTACTTTCTCTTATTTCTATCTGATACCAGTCTGGAGAAACACATACATTCTCTGTTCACTGTTTCGAGCGCTTAGAGAAGCATATTTCTGTCTGCGAATGTGCTGTTTTCTCAGTGCTAAGTACTCCCAACTCTATCAACAATGTAGGTTTTACCAGTTTTCTAAGTCTCTCTTATTTTCTTGTACTTATACTTGGAATTCTCAGTGTAAACCTCTGTAACTTCTCTAGGTAGATGAATCACTGTGTACTTTCTCTGGTTTCTATCTGTTACCACTCTTTAGAAACTCGTACATTCTCTGTTCACTGTTTCCCGGTCTTAGAGAAGTTGATTTCTTTCTGCGAAAGTGCTGTTTTCACAGTGCTAAGTACTCCCAACTCTATCAACAATGTTGGTTTTACCAGTTTCCTAAGTCTCTCTTATTTTCTTGTACTTATACTTGGAATTCTCTGTGTAAACCTCTGTAACTTCTCTAGGTAGATGAATCACTGTGTACTTTCTTTTGTTTCTATCTGTTACCACTCTTTAGAAATTCATACATTCTCTGTTCACTGTTTCCCGGTCTTAGAAAAGTTGATTTCTTTCTGCGAAAGTGCTGTTTTCACAGTGCTAAGTACTCCCAACTCTATCAACAATGTAGGTTTTCCCAGTTTTCTAAGTCTCTCTTATTTTCTTGTACTGATACTTGGAATTATCTGTGTAAACCTCTGTAACTTCTCTAGGTAGATGAATCACTGTATACTTTCTCTTGTTTCTATCTGTTAGCAGTCTTGAGAAACCCATACATTCTCTGTTCACTGTTTCCCGGTCTTAGAGAAGTAGATTTCTTTGTGCGAAAGTGCTGTTTTCACAGTGCTAAGTACTCCCAACTCTATCAACAATGTAGGTTTTACCAGTTTTCTAAGTCTCTCTTATTTTCTTGTACTTATACTTGGAATTCTCTGTGTAAACCTCTGAAACTTCTCTAGGTAGATGAATCACTGTGTACTTTCTCTTATTTCTATCTATTACCACTCTTTAGAAACTCATACATTCTCTGTTCACTGTTTCCCGGTCTTAGAGAAGGTGATTTCTTTCTGCAAAAGTGCTGTTTTCACAGTGCTAAGTACTCCCAACTCTATCAACAATGTAGGTTTTACCAGTTTTCTAAGTCTCTCCTATTTTCTTGCACTTATACCTGGAATTCTCTGTGTAAACCTCTGTAACTTTTCTAGCTAGATGAATCACGGTGTGCTTTCTCTTGTTTCTATCTGTAACCAATCTTTAGAAACTCATACATTCTCTGTTCATGGTTTCACGGTCTTAGAGAAGTAGATTTCTTTCGGCGAAAGTGATGTTTTCACAGTGCTAAGAACTCCCAACTCAGTCAACAATGTAGGTTTTACCAGTTTTCTAAGTCTCTCTTATTTGCTTGGAGTTACACTTGTAATTCTCTGTGTAAACCTCTGTAAGTGTTCTAGGTACATGAATCACTGTTTACTTTCTCTTATTTCTATCTGTTACCAGTATTGAGAAACACATACATTCTCTGTTCACTGTTTCGCGGTCTTAAAGAAGTAGATTTCTTTCCACGAAAGTGCTGTTTTCACTGTGCTAAGTACTCCCAACTCTATCAACAATGTAGGTTTTACCAGTTTTCTAAGTCTCCCTTATTTTCTTGTACTTACACTAGGAATACTCTGTGTAAACGACTGTAACTTCCCTAGATAGATGAATCACTGTGTACTTTCTTTTGTTTCTATCTGTTACCACTCTTTAGAAACTCATACATTCTCTGTTCACTGTTTCCCGGTCTTAGAGAAGTTGATTTCTTTCTGCGAAAGTGCTGTTTTCACAGTGCTAAGTACTCCCAACTCTATCAACAATGTAGGTTTTACCAGTTTTCTAAGTCTCTCTTATTTTCTTGTACTTATACTTGGAATTATCTGTGTAAACCTCTGAAACTTCTCTAGGTAGATGAATCACTGTGTACTTTCTCTTGTTTCTATCTGTTACCAATCTTGAGAAACTCATACATTCTCAGTTCACTGTTTCTCGGTCTTAGAGAAGTAGATTTCTTTCTGCGAAAGTGCTGTTTTCACAGTGCTAAGTACTCCCAACTCTATCAACAATGTAGGTTTTACCAGTTTTCTAAGTCTCTCTTATTTTCTTGGAGTTACACTTGGATTTCTCTGTGTAAACCTCTGTAACTTCTCTAGGTAGATGAATCACTGTGTACTTTCTCTTGTTTCTATCTGT
Source organism: Heterohyrax brucei (assembly GCA_028571685.1). Lineage (NCBI taxonomy): Eukaryota > Metazoa > Chordata > Mammalia > Hyracoidea > Procaviidae > Heterohyrax > Heterohyrax brucei. The sequence continues at coordinate 129,601,441 of CM053147.1, read as the reverse complement.
TACCAGTCTTGAGAAACTCATAGATTCTCTGTTCCCTGTTTCGTGGTCTTAGAGAAGTAGATTTCTTTGTGCGAAAGTGCTGTTTTCACAGTGCTAAGTATTCCCAACTCTATCAACAATGTAGGTTTTACCAGTTTTATAAGTCTCTCTTATCTTCTTGTACTTATACTTGGAATTCTCTGTGTAAACCTCTGTAACTTCTCTAGGTAGATGAATCACTGTGTACTTTCTCTTGTTTCTATCTGTTACCAGTCTTGAGTAACACATACATTCTCTGTTCACTGTTTTGCGGTCTTAGAGAAGTAGATTTCTTCTTGCGAAAGTGCTGTTTTCACACTGCTAAGTACTCACAACTCTATCAACAATGTAGGTTTTACCAGTTTTCTAAGTCTCTTTTATTTTCTTGTACTTATACTTGGAATTCTCTGTGTAAACCTCTGTAACTTCTGTAGGTAGATGAAGCACTGTGTACTTTCTCTTGTTTCTATCTGTTACCAGTCTTGAGAAACTCATAGATTCTCTGTTCCCTGTTTCGTGGTCTTAGAGAAGCAGATTTCTTTGTGCGAAAGTGCTGTTTTCACAGTGCTAAGTACTCCCAACTCTATCAACAATGTAGGTTTTACCAGTTTTATAAGTCTCTCTTATTTTCTTGTACTTATACTTGGAATTCTCTGTGTAAACCTCTGTAACTTCTCTAGCTAGATGAATCACTGTGTACTTTCTCCTGTTTCTATCTGTTACTAGTCTCGAGAAACTCATACATTCTCTGTTCACTCTTTTGCGGCTTTAGAGAAGTAGATTTCTTTCTGCGAAAGTGCCGTTTTCACAGTGCTAAGTATTCACAACTCTATCAACAATGTAGGTTTTAACTAGTTTTCTAAGTCTCTCTTATTTTCTTGTACTTATACTTGGAATACTCTGTGTAAACCTCAGTAAGTTCTCTAGCTAAATGAATCCGTGTGTACTTTCTCTTGTTTCTATCTGTTACGAATCTTGAGAAACTCATACATTCTGTGTTTAGTGTTTCCCTGTCTTACACAAGTAGATTTCATTCTGTGAAAGTGCTGTTTTCACAGTGCTAAGTACTCCCAACTCTATCAACAATGTAGGTTTTACGAATTTTCTAAGTCTCTCTTATTTTCTTGTACTTATACTTGGAATTCTCTGTGTAAACCTCTGAAACTTCTCTAGGTAGATGAATCACTGTGTACTTTCTCTTGTTTCTATCTGTTACCAATCTTGAGAAACTGATACATTCTCTGTTCACTGTTTCCCGGTCTTAGAGAAGTATATTTGTTTCTGCGAAAGTGCTGTTTTCACAGTGCTAAGTACTCCCAACTCTATCAACAATGTAGGTTTTACCAGTTTTCTAAGTCTCTCTTATTTTCCTGTACTTATACTTGGAATTCTCAGTGTAAACCTCTGTAACTTCTCTAGGTAGATGAATCACTGTGTACTTTCTCTGGTTTCTATCTGTTACCACTCTTTAGAAACTCGTACATTCTCTGTTCACTGTTTCCCGGTCTTAGAGAAGTTGATTTCTTTCTGCGAAAGTGCTGTTTTCACAGTGCTAAGTACTCCCAACTCTATCAACAATGTTGGTTTTACCAGTTTCCTAAGTCTCTCTTATTTTCTTGTACTTATACTTGGAATTCTCTGTGTAAACCTCTGTAACTTCTCTAGGTAGATGAATCACTGTGTACTTTCTCTTATTTCTATCTGTTACCAGTCTGGAGAAACACATACATTCTCTGTTCACTGTTTCGAGCGCTTAGAGAAGCATATTTCTGTCTGCGAAAGTGCTGTTTTCTCAGTGCTAAGTACTCCCAACTCTATCAACAATGTAGGTTTTACCAGTTTTCTAAGTCTCTCTTATTTTCTTGTACTTATACTTGGAATTCTCAGTGTAAACCTCTGTAACTTCTCTAGGTAGATGAATCACTGTGTACTTTCTCTGGTTTCTATCTGTTACCACTCTTTAGAAACTCGTACATTCTCTGTTCACTGTTTCCCGGTCTTAGAGAAGTTGATTTCTTTCTGCGAAAGTGCTGTTTTCACAGTGCTAAGTACTCCCAACTCTATCAACAATGTTGGTTTTACCAGTTTCCTAAGTCTCTCTTATTTTCTTGTACTTATACTTGGAATTCTCTGTGTAAACCTCTGTAACTTCTCTAGGTAGATGAATCACTGTGTACTTTCTTTTGTTTCTATCTGTTACCACTCTTTAGAAATTCATACATTCTCTGTTCACTGTTTCCCGGTCTTAGAGAAGTTGATTTCTTTCTGCGAAAGTGCTGTTTTCACAGTGCTAAGTACTCCCAACTCTATCAACAATGTAGGTTTTACCAGTTTTCTAAGTCTCTCTTATTTTCTTGCACTTATACCTGGAATTCTCTGTGTAAACCTCTGTAACTTTTCTAGCTAGATGAATCACGGTGTGCTTTCTCTTGTTTCTACCTGTTACCAATTTTGAGAAACTAATACATTCTCTGTTCACTGTTTCCCGGTCTTAGAGAAGTAGTTTTCTTTCTGCGAAAGTGCTGTTTTCACAGTGCTAAGTACTCCCAACTCTATCAACAATGTAGGTTTTACCAGTTTTCTAAGTCTCTCTTATTTTCTTGTACTTATACTTGGAATTCTCTGTGTTAACCTCTGTAAGTGTTCTAGGTACATGAATCACTGTTTACTTTCTCTTATTTCTATCTGTTACCAGTATTGAGAAACACATACATTCTCTGTTCACTGTTTCGCGGTCTTAAAGAAGTAGATTTCTTTCCACGAAAGTGCTGTTTTCACTGTGCTAAGTACTCCCAACTCTATCAACAATGTAGGTTTTACCAGTTTTCTAAGTCTCCCTTATTTTCTTGTACTTACACTAGGAATACTCTGTGTAAACGACTGTAACTTCCCTAGATAGATGAATCACTTTGTACTTTCTTTTGTTTCTATCTGTTACCACTCTTTAGAAACTCATACATTCTCTGTTCACTGTTTCCCGGTCTTAGAGAAGTTGATTTCTTTCTGCGAAAGTGCTGTTTTCACAGTGCTAAGTACTCCCAACTCTATCAACAATGTAGGTTTTACCAGTTTTCTAAGTCTCTCTTATTTTCTTGTACTTATACTTGGAATTATCTGTGTAAACCTCTGAAACTTCTCTAGGTAGATGAATCACTGTGTACTTTCTCTTGTTTCTATCTGTTACCAATCTTGAGAAACTCATACATTCTCAGTTCACTGTTTCTCGGTCTTAGAGAAGTAGATTTCTTTCTGCGAAAGTGCTGTTTTCACAGTGCTAAGTACTCCCAACTCTATCAACAATGTAGGTTTTACCAGTTTTCTAAGTCTCTCTTATTTTCTTGGAGTTACACTTGGATTTCTCTGTGTAAACCTCTGTAACTTCTCTAGGTAGATGAATCACTGTGTACTTTCTCTTGTTTCTATCTGTTACCAGTCTTGAGAAACTCATAGATTCTCTGTTCCCTGTTTCGTGGTCTTAGAGAAGTAGATTTCTTTGTGCGAAAGTGCTGTTTTCACAGTGCTAAGTATTCCCAACTCTATCAACAATGTAGGTTTTACCAGTTTTATAAGTCTCTCTTATCTTCTTGTACTTATACTTGGAATTCTCTGTGTAAACCTCTGTAACTTCTCTAGGTAGATGAATCACTGTGTACTTTCTCTTGTTTCTATCTGTTACCAGTCTTGAGTAACACATACATTCTCTGTTCACTGTTTTGCGGTCTTAGAGAAGTAGATTTCTTCTTGCGAAAGTGCTGTTTTCACACTGCTAAGTACTCACAACTCTATCAACAATGTAGGTTTTACCAGTTTTCTAAGTCTCTTTTATTTTCTTGTACTTATACTTGGAATTCTCTGTGTAAACCTCTGTAACTTCTGTAGGTAGATGAAGCACTGTGTACTTTCTCTTGTTTCTATCTGTTACCAGTCTTGAGAAACTCATAGATTCTCTGTTCCCTGTTTCGTGGTCTTAGAGAAGCAGATTTCTTTGTGCGAAAGTGCTGTTTTCACAGTGCTAAGTACTCCCAACTCTATCAACAATGTAGGTTTTACCAGTTTTATAAGTCTCTCTTATTTTCTTGTACTTATACTTGGAATTCTCTGTGTAAACCTCTGTAAGTGTTCTAGGTACATGAATTACTGTTTACTTTCTGTTATTTCTATCTGTTACCAGTATTGAGAAACACATACATTCTCTGTTCACTGTTTCGCGGTCTTAAAGAAGTAGATTTCTTTCCACGAAAGTGCTGTTTTCACTGTGCTAAGTACTCCCAACTCTATCAACAATGTAGGTTTTACCAGTTTTCTAAGTCTCCCTTATTTTCTTGTACTTACACTAGGAATACTCTGTGTAAATGTCTGTAACTTCTCTAGGTAGATGAATCACTGTGTACTTTCTTTTGTTTCTATCTGTTACCACTCTTTAGAAACTCATACATTCTCTGTTCACTGTTTCCCGGTCTTAGAGAAGTTGATTTCTTTCTGCGAAAGTGCTGTTTTCACAGTGCTAAGTACTCTCAACTCTATCAACAATGTAGGTTTTACCAGTTTTCTAAGACTCTCTGATTTTCTTGTACTTATACTTGGAATTCTCTGTGTAAACCTCTGAAACTTCTCTAGGTAGATGAATCACTGTGTACTTTCTCTTGTTTCTATCTGTTACCAATCTTGAGAAACTGATACATTCTCTGTTCACTGTTTTGCGGTCTTAGAGAAGTAGATTTCTTCTTACAAAAGTGCTGTTTTCACACTGCTAAGTACTGCCAACTCTATCAACAACGTAGGTTTTACGAGATTTCAAAGTCTCTCTTATTTTCTTGTACTTATACTTGGAATTCTCTGTGTAAACCTCAGTAACTTCTCTAGCTAGATGAATCCGTGTGTACTTTCTCTTGTTTCTATCTCTTACGAATCTTGAGAAACTCATACATTCTGTGTTCAGTGTTTCCCTGTTTTACACAAGTAGATTTCTTTCTGTGAAAGTGCTGTTTTCACAGTGCTAAGTACTCCCAACTCTGTCAACAATGTAGGTTTTACCAGTTTTCTAAGTCTCTCTTATTTTCTTGTACTTATGCTTGGAATTCTCTGTGTAAACCTCTGTAACTTCTCTAGGTAGATGAATCACTGTGTACTTTCTTTTGTTTCTATCTGTTACCACTCTTTAGAAACTCATACATTCTCTGTTCACTGTTTCCCGGTCTTAGAGAAGTAGATTTCTTTCTGCGAAAGTGCTGTTTTCACAGTGCTAAGTACTCCCAACTCTATCAACAATGTAGGTTTTACCAGTTTTCAAAGTCTCTCTTATTTTCTTGTACTTATACTTGGAATTCTCTGTGTAAACCTCTGTAACTTCTCTAGGTAGATGAATCACTGTGTACTTTCTCTGGTTTCTATCTGTTACCACTCTTTAGAAACTAGTACATTCTCTGTTCACTGTTTCCCGGTCTTAGAGAAGTTGATTTCTTTCTGCGAAAGTGCTGTTTTCACAGTGCTAAGTACTCCCAACTCTATCAACAATGTAGGTTTTACCAGTTTCCTAAGTCTCTCTTATTTTCTTGTACTTATACTTGGAATTCTCTGTGTAAACCTCTGTAACTTCTCTAGGTAGATGAATCACTGTGTACTTTCTCTTATTTCTATCTGTTACCAGTCTGGAGAAACACATACATTCTCTGTTCACTGTTTCGAGCCCTTAGAGAAGTATATTTCTTTCTGCGAAAGTGCTGTTTTCACAGTGCTAAGTACTCCCAACTCTATCAACAATGTAGGTTTTACCAGTTTTCTAAGTCTCTCTTATTTTCTTGTACTTATACTTGGAATACTCTGTGTAAACCTCTGTAACTTCTCTAGGTAGATGAATCACTGAGTACTTTCTTTTGTTTCTATCTGTTACCACTCTTTAGAAACTCATACATTCTCTGTTCACTGTTTCCCGGTCTTAGAGAAGTTGATTTCTTTCTGCGAAAGTGCTGTTTTCACAGTGCTAAGTACTCCCAACTCTATGATCAATGTAGGTTTTACCAGTTTTCCAAGTCTCTCTTATTTTCTTCTAGTTATACCTGGAATTCTTTGTGTAAACCTCTGTAACTTCTCTAGGTAGATGAATCACTGTGGACTTTTTCTTGTTTCTATCTCTTACCAGTCTTGAGAAACTCAGACATTCTCTGTTCACTGTTTCCCGGTCTTAGAGAAGTTGATTTCTTTCTGCGAAAGTGCTGTTTTCACAGTGCTAAGTACTCCCAACTCTATCAACAATGTTGGTTTTACCAGTTTTCTAAGTCTCTCTTATTTTCTTGTACTTATACTTGGAATTCTCTGTGTAAACCTTTGAAACTTCTCTAGGTAGATGAATCACTGTGTACTTTCTCTTGTTTCTATCTGTTACCAATCTTGAGAAACTCATACATTCTCTGTTCACTGTTTCCCGGTCTTAGAGAAGTATATTTCTTTCTGCGAAAGTGCTGTTTTCACAGTGCTAAGTACTCCCAACTCTATCAACAATGTAGGTTTTACCAGTTTTCTAAGTCTCTCTTATTTTCTTGTACTTATACTTGGAATTCTCTGTGTAAACCTCTGTAACTTCTCTAGGTAGATGAATCACTGTGTACTTTCTTTTGTTTCTATCTGTTACCACTCTTTAGAAATTCATACATTCTCTGTTCTCTGTTTCCCGGTTTTAGAGAAGTTGATTTCTTTCTGCGAAAGTGCTGTTTTCACAGTGCTACGTACTCCCAACTCTATCAACAATGTAGGTTTTGCCAGTTTTCTAAGTCTCTCTTATTTTCTTGTACTGATACTTGGAATTATCTGTGTAAACCTCTGTAACTTCTCTAGGTAGATGAATCACTGTATACTTTCTCTTGTTTCTATCTGTTAGCAGTCTTGAGAAACCCATACATTCTCTGTTCACTGTTTCCCGGTCTTAGAGAAGTAGATTTCTTTGTGCGAAAGTGCTGTTTTCACAGTGCTAAGTACTCCCAACTCTATCAACAATGTAGGTTTTACCAGTTTTCTAATTCTCTCTTATTTTCTTGTACTTATACATGGAATTCTCTGTGTAAACCTCTGAAACTTCTCTAGGTAGATGAATCACTGTGTACTTTCTCTTATTTCTATCTGTTACCACTCTTTAGAAACTCATACATTCTCTGTTCACTGTTTCCCGGTCTTAGAGAAGTTGATTTCTTTCTGGGAAAGTGCTGTTTTCACAGTGCTAAGTACTCCCAACTCTATCAACAATGTAGGTTTTACCAGTTTTCTAAGTCTCTCTTATTTTCTTGTACTTATACCTGGACTTCTCTGTGTAAACCTCTGTAACTTTTCTAGCTAGATGAATCACGGTGTGCTTTCTCTTGTTTCTATCTGTAACCAATCTTTAGAAACTCATACATTCTCTGTTCATGGTTTCACGGTCTTAGAGAAGTATATTTCTTTCGGCGAAAGTGATGTTTTCACAGTGCCAGGAACTCCCAACTCAGTGAACAATGTAGGTTTTACCAGTTTTCTAAGTCTCTCTTATTTGCTTGGAGTTACACTTGTAATTCTCTGTGTAAACCTCTGTAACTTCTGTAGGTAGATGAATCACTGTGTACTTTCTCTTGTTTCTACCTGTTACCAATTTTGAGAAACTAATACATTCTCTGTTCACTGTTTCCCGGTCTTAGAGAAGTAGTTTTCTTTCTGCCAAAGTGCTGTTTTCACAGTGCTAAGTACTCCCAACTCTATCAACAATGTAGGTTTTACCAGTTTTCTAAGTCTCTCTTATTTTCTTGTACTTATACTTGGAATTCTCTGTGTAAACCTCTGTAAGTGTTCTAGGTACATGAATCACTGTTTACTTTCTCTTATTTCTATCTGTTACCAGTATTGAGAAACACATACATTCTCTGTTCACTGTTTCGCGGTCTTAAAGAAGTAGATTTCTTTCCACGAAAGTGCTGTTTTCACTGTGCTAAGTACTCCCAACTCTATCAACAATGTAGGTTTTACCAGTTTTCTAAGTGTCTCTTATTTTCTTGGAGTTACACTTGGATTTCTCTGTGTAAACCTCTGTAACTTCTCTAGGTAGATGAATCACTGTGTAATTTCTCTTGTTTCTCTCTGTTACCTGTCTTGAGAAACTCATAGATTCTCTGTTCCCTGTTTCGTGGTCTTAGAGAAGTAGATTTCTTTGTGCGAAAGTGCTGTTTTTCACAGTGCTAAGTTTTCCCAACTCTATCAATAATGTAGGTTTTACCAGTTTTATAAGTCTCTCTTATTTTCTTGTACTTATACTTGGAATTCTCTGTGTAAACCTCTGTAACTTCTCTAGGTAGATGAATCACTGTGTACTTTCTCTTGTTTCTATCTGTTACCAGTCTTGAGTAACACATGCATTCTCTGTTCACTGTTTCCCGGTCTTAGAGAACTAGATTTCTTCTTGCGAAAGTGCTGTTTTCACACTGCTAAGTACTCCCAACTCTATCAACAATGTAGGTTTTACGAGTTTTCTAAGTCTCTTTTATTTTCTTGTACTTATACTTGGAATTCTCTGTGTAAACCTCTGTAACTTCTGTAGGTAGATGAAGCACTGTGTACTTTCTCTTGTTTCTATCTGTTACCAGTCTTGAGAAACTCATAGATTCTCTGTTCCCTGTTTCGTGGTCTTAGAGAAGTAGATTTCTTTGTGCGAAAGTGCTGTTTTCACAGTGCTATGTACTCCCAACTCTATCAACAATGTAGGTTTTACCAGTTTTCTAAGTCTCTCTTATTTTCTTGTACTTGTACTTGGAATTCTCTGTGTAAACCTCAGTAAGTTCTCTAGCTAGATGAATCCGTGTGTACTTTCTCTTGTTTCTATCTGTTACGAATCTTGAGAAACTCATACATTCTGTGTTCAGTGTTTCCCTGTCTTACACAATTAGATTTCTTTCTGTGAAAGTGCTGTTTTCACAGTGCTAAGTACTCCCAACTCTATCAACAATGTAGGTTTTACGAATTTTCTAAGTCTCTCTTATTTTAGGGTTAGGGTTAGGGTTAGGGTTAGGGTTAGGGTTAGGGTTAGGGTTAGGGTTAGGGTTAGGGTTAGGGTTAGGGTTAGGGTTAGGGTTAGGGTTAGGGTTAGGGTTAGGGTTAGGGTTAGGGTTAGGGTTAGGGTTAGGGTTAGGGTTAGGGTTAGGGTTAGGATTAGGGTTAGGGTAACTTCTCTAGCTAGATGGGTTAGGGTTAGGGTTAGGGTTAGGGTTAGGGTTAGTGTTAGGGTTAGGGTTAGGGTTAGGGTTAGGGTTAGGGTTAGGGTTAGGGTTAGGGTTAGGGTTAGGGTTAGGGTTAGGGTTAGGGTAACTTCTCTAGCTAGATGGGTTAGGGTTAGGGTTAGGGTTAGGGTTAGGGTTAGGGTTAGGGTTAGGGTTAGGGTTAGGGTTAGGGTTAGGGTTAGGGTTAGGGTTAGGGTTAGGGTTAGGGTTAGGGTTAGGGTTAGGGTTAGGGTTAGGGTTAGGGTTAGGGTTAGGGTTAGGGTTAGGGTTAGGGTTAGGGTTAGGGTTAGGGTTAGGGTTAGGGTTAGGGTTAGGGTTAGGGTTAGGGTTAGGGTTAGGGTTAGGGTTAGGGTTAGGGTTAGGGTTAGGGTTAGGGTTAGGGTTAGGGTTAGGGTTAGGGTTAGGGTTAGGGTTAGGGTTAGGGTTAGGGTTAGGGTTAGGGTTAGGGTTAGGGTTAGGGTTAGGGTTAGGGTTAGGGTTAGGGTTAGTGTTAGGGTTAGGTTTAGGGTTAGGGTTAGGGTAACTTCTCTAGCTAGATGAATCAGTGTGTACTTTATCTTGTTTCTATCTGCTATTAATCTTGAGAAACTCATACATTCTCTGTTCACTGTTTCCCTGTCTTACAGAAGTAGATTTCTTAATGAGAAAGTGCGGTTTTCACAGTGCTAAGTACTCCCAACTCTATCAACAGTGTAGGTTTTACCAGACTTTTAAGTTTCTTTTATTTTCTTGTTCTTATACCTGGAATTCTCTGTGTAAACCTCTGTAACTTCTCTAGCTAGATGAATCACTGTGTACTTTCGCTTGTTTCTATCTGTAACCAATCCTCAGAAACTCATACATTCTCTGTTTACGGTTTCACGCTCTTAGAGAAGTAGATTTCTTTCTCCGAAAGTGCTGTTTTCACAGTGCTAAGTATTCCCAACTCTATCAACAATGTAGGTTTTACGAGTTTTCTAAGTCTCTCTTATTTTCTTGTACTTATACTTGGAATTCTCTGTGTAAACCTCTGTAACTTCTCTAGCTAGATGAATCACTGTGTACTTTCTCCTGTTTCTATCTGTTACTAGTCTCGAGAAACTCATACATTCTCTGTTCACTCTTTTGCGGCCTTAGAGAAGTAGATTTCTTTCTGCGAAAGTGACGTTTTCACAGTGCTAAGTATTCACAACTCTATCAACAATGTAGGTTTTAACTAGTTTTCTAAGTCTCTCTTATTTTCTTGTACTTATACTTGGAATTCTCTGTGTAAACCTCAGTAACTTCTCTAGCTAGATGAATCCGTGTGTACTTTCTCTTATTTCTATCTGTTACGAATCTTGAGAAACTCATACATTCTGTGTTCAGTGTTTCCCTGTCTTACACAAGTAGATTTCTTTCTGTGAAAGTGCTGTTTTCACAGTGCTAAGTACTCCCAACTCTATCAACAATGTAGGTTTTACCAGTTTTCTAAGTCTCTCTTATTTTCTTGTACTTATACTTGGAATTCTCTGTGTAAACCTCTGTAACTTCTCTAAGTAGATGAATCACTGTGTACTTTCTCTTATTTCTATCTGTTACCAGTCTGGAGAAACACATACATTCTCTGTTCACTGTTTCGAGCGCTTAGAGAAGTATATTTCTTTCTGCGAAAGTGCTGTTTTCACAGTGCTAAGTACTCCCAACTCTATCAACAATGTAGGTTTTAGCAGTTTTCTAAGTCTCTCTTATTTTCTTGTACTTATACTTGGAATTCTCAGTGTAAACCTCTGTAACTTCTCTAGGTAGATGAATCACTGTGTACTTTCTCTGGTTTCTATCTGGTACCACTCTTTAGAAACTCGTACATTCTCTGTTCACTGTTTCCCGGTCTTAGAGAAGTTGATTTCTTTCTGCGAAAGTGCTGTTTTCACAGTGCTAAGTACTCCCAACTCTATGATCAATGTAGGTTTTACCAGTTTTCCAAGTCTCTCTTATTTTCTTGTACTTATACTTGGAATTCTTTGTGTAAACCTCTGTAACTTCTCTAGGTAGATGAATCACTGTGGACTTTCTCTTGTTTCTATCTCTTACCAGTCTTGAGAAACTCAGACATTCTCTGTTCACTGTTTCCCGGTCTTAGAGAAGTAGATTTCTTTGTGCGAAAGTGCTGTTTTCACAGTGTTAAGTACTCCCGACTCTATCAACAATGTTGGTTTTACCAGTTTTCTAAGTCTCTCTTATTTTCTTGTACTTATACTTGGAATTCTCTGTGTAAACCTTTGAAACTTCTCTAGGTAGATGAATCACTGTGTACTTTCTCTTGTTTCTATCTGTTACCAATCTTGAGAAACTCATACATTCTCTGTTCACTGTTTCCCGGTCTTAGAGAAGTATATTTCTTTCTGCGAAAGTGCTGTTTTCACAGTGCTAAGTACTCCCAACTCTATCAACAATGTAGGTTTTACCAGTTTTCTAAGTCTCTCTTATTTTCTTGTACTTATACTTGGAATTCTCTGTGTAAACCTCTGTAACTTCTCTAGGTAGATGAATCACTGTGTACTTTCTTTTGTTTCTATCTGTTACCACTCTTTAGAAATTCATACATTCTCTGTTCACTGTTTCCCGGTCTTAGAGAAGTTGATTTCTTTCTGCGAAAGTGCTGTTTTCACAGTGCTAAGTACTCCCAACTCTATCAACAATGTAGGTTTTGCCAGTTTTCTAAGTCTCTCTTATTTTCTTGTACTGATACTTGGAATTATCTGTGTAAACCTCTGTAACTTCTCTAGGTAGATGAATCACTGTATACTTTCTCTTGTTTCTATCTGTTAGCAGTCTTGAGAAACCCATACATTCTCTGTTCACTGTTTCCCGGTCTTAGAGAAGTAGATTTCTTTGTGCGAAAGTGCTGTTTTCACAGTGCTAAGTACTCCCAACTCTATCAACAATGTAGGTTTTACCAGTTTTCTAAGTCTCTCTTATTTTCTTGTACTTATACTTGGAATTCTCTGTGTAAACCTCTGAAACTTCTCTAGGTAGATGAATCACTGTGTACTTTCTCTTATTTCTATCTGTTACCACTCTTTAGAAACTCATACATTCTCTGTTCACTGTTTCCCGGTCTTAGAGAAGTTGATTTCTTTCTGCGAAAGTGCTGTTTTCACAGTGCTAAGTACTCCCAACTCTATCAACAATGTAGGTTTTACCAGTTTTCTAAGTCTCTCTTATTTTCTTGCACTTATACCTGGAATTCTCTGTGTAAACCTCTGTAACTTTTCTAGCTAGATGAATCACGGTGTGCTTTCTCTTGTTTCTATCTGTAACCAATCTTTAGAAACTCATACATTCTCTGTTCATGGTTTCACGGTCTTAGAGAAGTAGATTTCTTTCAGCGAAAGTGATGTTTTCACAGTGCTAAGAACTCCCAACTCAGTCAACAATGTAGGTTTTACCAGTTTTCTAAGTCTCTCTTATTTGCTTGGAGTTACACTTGTAATTCTCTGTGTAAACCTCTGTAACTTCTGTAGGTAGATGAATCACTGTGTAATTTCTCTTGTTTCTACCTGTTACCAATTTTGAGAAACTAATACATTCTCTGTTCACTGTTTCCCGGTCTTAGAGAAGTAGTTTTCTTTCTGCGAAAGTGCTGTTTTCACAGTGCTAAGTACTCCCAACTCTATCAACAATGTAGGTTTTACCAGTTTTCTAAGTCTCTCTTATTTTCTTGTACTTCTACTTGGAATTCTCTGTGTAAACCTCTGTAAGTGTTCTAGGCACATGAATCACTGTTTACTTTCTCTTATTTCTATCTGTTACCAGTCTGGAGAAACACATACATTCTCTGTTCACTGTTTCGCGGTCTTAAAGAAGTAGATTTCTTTCCACGAAAGTGCTGTTTTCACTGTGCTAAGTACTCCCAACTCTATCAACAATGTAGGTTTTACCAGTTTTCTAAGTCTCCCTTATTTTCTTGTACTTACACTAGGAATACTCTGTGTAAACGTCTGTAACTTCCCTAGGTAGATGAATCACTGTGTACTTTCTTTTGTTTCTATCTGTTACCACTCTTTAGAAACTCATACATTCTCTGTTCACTGTTTCCCGGTCTTAGAGAAGTTGATTTCTTTCTGCGAAAGTGCTGTTTTCACAGTGCTAAGTACTCCCAACTCTATCAACAATGTAGGTTTTAAGAGTTTTCTAAGTCTCTCTTATTTTCTTGTACTTATACTTGGAATTCTCTGTGTAAACCGCTGTAACTTCTCTACCTAGATGAATCACTGTGTACTTTCTCTTGTTTCTATCTGTAACCATTCTTTAGAAACTCATACATTCTCTGTTCATGGTTTCACGGTCTTAGAGAAGCAGATTTCTTCCGGCGAAAGTGATGTTTTCACAGTGCTAAGTACTCCCAACTCAGTCAACAATGTAGGTTTTACTAGTTTTCTAAGTCTCTCTTATTTGCTTGGAGTTACACTTGTAAGTCTCTGTGTAAACCTCTGTAACTTCTGTAGGTAGATGAATCACTGTGTACTTTCTCTTGTTTCTATCTGTTACCAATTTTGAGAAACTAATACATTCTCTGTTCACTGTTTCCCGGTCTTAGAGAAGTAGATTTCTTTCTGCGAAAGTGCTGTTTTCACAGTGCTAAGTACTCCCAACTCTATCAACAATGTAGGTTTTACGAATTTTCTAAGTCTCTCTTATTTTCTTGTACTTATACTTCGAATTCTCTGTGTAAGCCTCTGTAACTTCTCTAGGTAGATGAATCACTGTGTACTTTCTCTTGTTTCTATCTGTTACCAGTCTTGAGTAACACATACATTCTCTATTCACTGTTTCGCGGTCTTAGAGAAGTAGATTTCTTCTTGCGAAAGTGCTGATTTCACAGTGCTAAGTACTCCCAACTCTATCAACAATGTAGGTTTTACCAGTTTTCTAAGTCTCTCTTATTTTCTTGTACTTATACTTGGAATTCTCTGTGTAAACCTCTGAAACTTCTCTAGGTAGATGAATCACTGTGTACTTTCTTTTGTTTCTATCTGTTACCAATCTTGAGAAAGTGATACATTCTCTGTTCACTGTTTCCCGGTCTTAGAGAACTAGATTTCTTTCTGCGAAAGTGATGTTTTCACAGTGCTAAGTACTCCCAACTCTATCAACAATGTAGGTTTTACCAGTTTTATAAGTCTCTCTTATTTTCTTGTACTTATACTTGGAATTCTCTGTGTAAACCTCTGTAACTTCTCTAGGTAGATGAATCACTGTGTACTTTCTCTTGTTTCTATCTGTTACCAGTCTTGAGTAACACATACATTCTCTATTCACTGTTTCGCGGTCTTAGAGAAGTAGATTTCTTCTTGCGAAAGTGCTGTTTTCACAGTGCTAAGTACTCCCAACTCTATCAACAATGTAGGTTTTACGAGATATCAAAGTCTCTCTTATTTTCTTGTACTTATACTTGGAATTCTCTGTGTAAACCTCTGAAACTTCTCTAGGTAGATGAATCACTGTGTACTTTGTCTTGTTTCTATCTGTTACCAATCTTGAGAAACTGATACATTCTCTGTTCACTGTTTCCCGGTCTTAGAGAACTAGATTTCTTTCTGCGAAAGTGCTGTTTTCACAGTGCTAAGTACTCCCAACTCTATCAACAATGTAGGTTTTACCAGTTTTATAAGTCTCTCTTATTTTCTTGTACTTATACTTGGAATTCTCTGTGTAAACCTCTGAAACTTCTCTAGCTAGATGAATCACTGTGTACTTTCTCTTGTTTCTATCTGTTACCAGTCTTGAGTAACACATACATTCTCTGTTCACTGTTTTGCGGTCTTAGAGAAGTAGATTTCTTCTTGCGAAAGTGCTGTTTTCACACTGCTAAGTACTCCTAACTCTATGAACAATGTAGGTTTTACGAGATTTCAAAGTCTCTCTTATTTTCTTGTACTTATACTTGGAATTCTCTGTGTAAACCTCTCTAACTTCTCTAGCTAGATGAATCAGTGTGTACTTTCTCGTGTTTCTATCTGTTACCAATCTTGAGAAACTCATACATTCTCTATTCAGTGTTTCCCTGTCTTAGAGAAGTAGATTTCTCTCTGCGAAAGTGCTGTTTTCACAGTGCTAAGTACTCCCAACTCTATCAACAATGTAGGTTTTACGAATTTTCTAAGTCTCTCTTATATTCTTGTACTTATACCTGGAATTCTCTGTGTAAACGCCTGTAACGTTTCTAGTTAGATGAATCACGGTGTGCTTTCTCTTGTTTCTATCTGTAACCAATCTTTAGAAACTCATACATTCTCTGTTCATGGTTTCCCGGTCTTAGAGAACTAGATTTCTTTCTGCGAAAGTGCTGTTTTCACAGTGCTAAGTACTCCCAACTCTATCAACAATGTAGGTTTTACCAGTTTTATAAGTCTCTCTTATTTTCTTGTACTTATACTTGGAATTCTCTGTGTAAACCTCTGTAACTTCTTTAGGTAGATGAATCACTGTGTACTTTCTCTTGTTTCTATCTGTTACCAGTCTTGAGTAACACATACATTCTCTATTCACTGTTTCGCGGTCTTAGAGAAGTAGATTTCTTCTTGCGAAAGTGCTGTTTTCACAGTGCTAAGTACTCCCAACTCTATCAACAATGTAGGTTTTACCAGTTTTCTAAGTCTCTCTTATTTTCTTGTACTTATACTTGGAATTCTCTGTGTAAACCTCTGAAACTTCTCTAGGTAGATGAATCACTGTGTACTTTCTCTTGTTTCTATCTGTTACCAATCTTAAGAAACTGATACATTCTCTTTTCACTGTTTCCCGGTCTTAGAGAACTAGATTTCTTTCTGCGAAAGTGCTGTTTTCACAGTGCTAAGTGCTCCCAACTCTATCAACAATGTAGGTTTTACCAGTTTTATAAGTCTCTCTTATTTTCTTGTACTTATACTTGGAATTCTCTGTGTAAACCTCTGTAACTTCTCTAGGTAGATGAATCACTGTGTACTTTCTCTTGTTTCTATCTGTTACCAGTCTTGAGTAACACATACATTCTCTGTTCACTGTTTCCCGGTCTTAGAGAAGTAGATTTCTTTCTGCGAAAGTGCTGTTTTCACAGTGCTAAGTACTCCCAACTCTATCAACAATGTAGGTTTTACGAGATTTCAAAGTCTCTCTTATTTTCTTGTACTTATACTTGGAATTCTCTGTGTAAACCTCTGTAACTTCTCTAGGTAGATGAATCACTGTGTACTTTCTCTTGTTTCTATCTGTTACCAATTTTGAGAAACTAATACATTCTCTGTTCACTGTTTCTCGGTCTTAGAGAAGTAGATTTCTTTCTGCGAAAGTGCTGTTTTCACAGTGCTAAGTACTCCCAACTCTATCAACAATGTAGGTTTTAAGAGTTTTCTAAGTCTCTCTTATTTTCTTGTACTTATACTTGGAATTCTCTGTGTAAACCGCTGTAACTTCTCTACCTAGATGAATCACTGTGTACTTTCTCTTGTTTCTATCTGTAACCATTCTTTAGAAACTCATACATTCTCTGTTCATAGTTTCACGGTCTTAGAGAAGCAGATTTCTTCCGGCGAAAGTGATGTTTTCTCAGTGCTAAGTACTCCCAACTCAGTCAACAATGTAGGTTTTCCTAGTTTTCTAAGTCTCTCTTATTTGCTTGGAGTTACACTTGTAAGTCTCTGTGTAAACCTCTGTAACTTCTGTAGGTAGATGAATCACTGTGTACTTTCTCTTGTTTCTATCTGTTACCAATTTTGAGAAACTAATACATTCTCTGTTCACTGTTTCCCGGTCTTAGAGAAGTAGATTTCTTTCTGCGAAAGTGCTGTTTTCACAGTGCTAAGTACTCCCAACTCTATCAACAATGTAGGTTTTACGAATTTTCTAAGTCTCTCTTATATTCTTGTACTTATACTTGGAATTCTCTGTGTAAGCCTCTGTAACTTCTCTAGGTAGATGAATCACTGTGCACTTTCTCTTGTTTCTTTCTGCTACCAGTCTTGAGTAACACATACATTCTCTATTCACTGTTTCGCGGTCTTAGAGAAGTAGATTTCTTCTTGCGAAAGTGCTGTTTTCACAGTGCTAAGTACTCCCAACTCTATCAACAATGTAGGTTTTACCAGTTTTCTAAGTCTCTCTGATTTTCTTGTACTTATACTTGGAATTCTCGGTGTAAACCTCTGAAATTTCTCTAGGTAGATGAATCACTGTGTACTTTCTCTTGTTTCTATGTGTTACCAATCTTGAGAAAGTGATACATTCTCTGTTCACTGTTTCCCGGTCTTAGAGAACTAGATTTCTTTCTGCGAAAGTGCTGTTTTCACAGTGCTAAGTACTCCCAACTCTATCAACAATGTAGGTTTACCAGTTTTATCAGTCTCTCTTATTTTCTTGTACTTATACTTGGAATTCTCTGTGTAAACCTCTGTAACTACTCTAGGTAGATGAATCACTGTGTACTTTCTCTTGTTTCTATCTGTTACCAGTCTTGAGTAACACATACATTCTCTGTTCAGTGTTTTGCGGTCTTAGAGAAGTAGATTTCTTCTTGCGAAAGTGCTGTTTTCACACTGCTATGTACTCCCAACTCTATCAACAATGTAGGTTTTACGAGATTTCAAAGTCTCTCTTATTTTCTTGTACTAATACTTGGAATTCTCTGTGTAAACCTCTGTAACTTCTCTAGGTAGATGAATCACTGTGTACTTTCTCTTGTTTCTATCTGTTACCAATCTTGAGAAACTCATACATTCTCTGTTCACTGTTTCCCGGTCTTAGAGAAGTAGATTTCTTTCTGCGAAAGTGCTGTTTTCACAGTGCTAAGTACTCCCAACTCTATCAACAATGTAGGTTTTAAGAGTTTTCTAAGTCTCTCTTATTTTCTTGTACTTATACCTGGAATTCTCTGTGTAAACCGCTGTAACTTCTCTACCTAGATGAATCACTGTGTACTTTCTCTTGTTTCTATCTGTAACCATTCTTTAGAAACTCATACATTCTCTGTTCATGGTTTCACGGTCTTAGAGAAGCAGATTTCTTTCGGCGAAAGTGATGTTTTCACAGTGCTAAGTACTCCCAACTCAGTCAACAATGTAGGTTTTACTAGTCTTCTAAGTCTCTCTTATTTGCTTGGAGTTACACTTGTAAGTCTCTGTGTAAACCTCTGTAACTTATGTAGGTAGATGAATCACTGTGTACTTTCTCTTGTTTCTATCTGTTACCAATTTTGAGAAACTAATACATTCTCTGTTCACTGTTTCCCGGTCTTAGAGAAGTAAATTTCTTTCTGCGAAAGTGCTGTTTTCACAGTGCTAAGTACTCCCAACTCTATCAACAATGTAGGTTTTACGAATTTTCTAAGTCTCTCTTATTTTCTTGTACTTATACTTGGAATTCTCTGTGTAAGCCTCTGTAACTTCTCTAGGTAGATAAATCAGTGTGCACTTTCTCTTGTTTCTATCTGTTACCAGTCTTGAGTAACACATACATTCTCTATTCACTGTTTCGCGGTCTTAGAGAAGTAGATTTCTTCTTGCGAAAGTGCTGTTTTCACAGTGCTAAGTACTCCCAACTCTATCAACAATGTAGGTTTTACCAGTTTTCTAAGTCTCTCTGATTTTCTTGTACTTATACTTGGAATTCTCTGTGTAAACCTCTGAAACTTCTCTAGGTAGATGAATCACGGTGTACTTTCTCTTGTTTCTATCTGTTACCAATCTTGAAAAAGTGATACATTCTCTGTTCACTGTTTCCCGGTCTTAGAGAACTAGATTTCTTTCTGCGAAAGTGCTGTTTTCACAGTGCTAAGTACTCCCAACTCTATCAACAATGTAGGTTTTACCAGTTTTATCAGTCTCTCTTATTTTCTTGTACTTATACTTGGAATTCTCTGTGTAAACCTCTGTAACTTCTCTAGGTAGATGAATCACTGTGTACTTTCTCTTGTTTCTATCTGTTACCAGTCTTGAGTAACACATACATTCTCTGTTCACTGTTTCCCGGTCTTAGAGAAGTAGATTTCTTCTTGCGAAAGTGCTGTTTTCACACTGCTAAGTACTCCCAACTCTATCAACAATGTAGGTTTTACGAGATTTCAAAGTCTCTCTTATTTTCTTGTACTAATACTTGGAATTCTCTGTGTAAACCTCTGTAACTTCTCTAGGTAGATGAATCACTGTGTACTTTCTCTTGTTTCTAACTGTTACCAATCTTGAGAAACTCATACATTCTCTGTTCACTGTTTCCCGGTCTTAGAGAAGTAGATTTCTTTCTGCGAAAGTGCTGTTTTCACAGTGCTAAGTACTCCCAACTCTATCAACAATGTAGGTTTTAAGAGTTTTCTAAGTCTCTCTTATTTTCTTGTACTTATACTTGGAATTCTCTGTGTAAACCGCTGTAACTTCTCTACCTAGATGAATCACTGTGTACTTTCTCTTGTTTCTATCTGTAACCATTCTTTAGAATCTCATACATTCTCTGTTCATGGTTTCACGGTCTTAGAGAAGCAGATTTCTTCCGGCGAAAGTGATGTTTTCACACTGCTAAGTACTCCCAACTCAGTCAACAATGTAGGTTTTACTAGTTTTCTAAGTCTCTCTTATTTGCTTGGAGTTACACTTGTAAGTCTCTGTGTAAACCTCTGTAACTTCTGTAGGTAGATGAATCACTGTGTACTTTCTCTTGTTTCTATCTGTTACCAATTTTGAGAAACTGATACATTCTCTGTTCACTGTTTCCCGGTCTTAGAGAAGTAGATTTCTTTCTGCAAAAGTGCTGTTTTCACAGTGCTAAGTACTCCCAACTCTATCAACAATGTAGGTTTTACGAATTTTCTAAGTCTCTCTTATTTTCTTGTACTTATACTTGGAATTCTCTGTGTAAGCCTCTGTAACTTCTCTAGGTAGATGAATCACTGTGTACTTTCTCTTGTTTCTATCTGTTACCAGTCTTGAGTAACACATACATTCTCTATTCACTGTTTCGCGGTCTTAGAGAAGTAGATTTCTTCTTGCGAAAGTGCTGTTTTCACAGTGCTAAGTACTCCCAACTCTATCAACAATGTAGGTTTTACCAGTTTTCTAAGTCTCTCTTATTTTCTTGTACTTATACTTGGCATTCTCTGTGTAAACCTCTGAAACTTCTCTAGGTAGATGAATCACTGTGTACTTTCTCTTGTTTCTATCTGTTACCAATCTTGAGAAAGTGATACATTCTCTGTTCACTGTTTCCCGGTCTTAGAGAACTAGATTTCTTTATGCGAAAGTGCTGTTTTCACAGTGCTAAGTACTCCCAACTCTATCAACAATGTAGGTTTTACCAGTTTTCTAAGTCTCTCTTATTTTCTTGTACTTATACTTGGAATTCTCTGTGTAAACCTCTGTAACTTCTCTAGGTAGATGAATCACTGTGTACTTTCTCTTGTTTCTATCTGTTACCAGTCTTGAGTAACACATACATTCTCTGTTCACTGTTTCCCGGTCTTAGAGAAGTAGATTTCTTTCTGCGAAAGTGCTGTTTTCACAGTGCTAAGTACTCCCAACTCTATCAACAATGTAGGTTTTACGAGATTTCAAAGTCTCTCTTATTTTCTTGTACTTATATTTGGAATTCTCTGTGTAAACCTCTGTAACTTCTCTAGGTAGATGAATCACTGTGTACTTTCTCTTGTTTCTATCTGTTACCAATTTTGAGAAACTAATACATTCTCTGTTCACTGTTTCCCAGTCTTAGAGAAGTAGATTTCTTTCTGCGAAAGTGCTGTTTTCACAGTGCTAAGTACACCCAACTCTATGAACAATGTAGGTTTTAAGAGTTTTCTAAGTCTCTCTTATTTTCTTGTACTTATACTTGGAATTCTCTGTGTAAACCGCTGTAACTTCTCTACCTAGATGAATCACTGTGTACTTTCTCTTGTTTCTATCTGTAACCATTCTTTAGAAACTCATACATTCTCTGTTCATGGTTTCACGGTCTTAGAGAA
The DNA here is from genome assembly GCA_028571685.1 of Heterohyrax brucei. Taxonomy (NCBI): domain Eukaryota; kingdom Metazoa; phylum Chordata; class Mammalia; order Hyracoidea; family Procaviidae; genus Heterohyrax; species Heterohyrax brucei. The sequence continues at coordinate 129,580,249 of CM053147.1, read as the reverse complement.
GCAGATTTCTTTCGGCGAAAGTGATGTTTTCTCAGTGCTAAGTACTCCCAACTCAGTCAACAATGTAGGTTTTACTAGTTTTCTAAGTCTCTCTTATTTGCTTGGAGTTACACTTGTAAGTCTCTGTGTAAACCTCTGTAACTTCTGTAGGTAGAAGAATCACTGTGTACTTTCTCTTGTTTCTATCTGTTACCAATTTTGAGAAACTAATACATTCTCTGTTCACTGTTTCCCGGTCTTAGAGAAGTAGATTTCTTTCTGCGAAAGTGCTGTTTTCACAGTGCTAAGTACTCCCAACTCTATCAACAATGTAGGTTTTACGAATTTTCTAAGTCTTTCTTATTTTCTTGTACTTATACTTGGAATTCTCTGTGTAAGCCTCTGTAACTTCTCTAGGTAGATGAATCACTGTGTACTTTCTCTTGTTTCTATCTGTTACCAGTCTTGAGTAACACATACATTCTCTATTCACTGTTTCGCGGTCTTAGAGAAGTAGATTTCTTCTTGCGAAAGTGCTGTTTTCACAGTGCTAAGTACTCCCAACTCTATCAACAATGTAGGTTTTACCAGTTTTCTAAGTCTCTCTGATTTTCTTGTACTTATACTTGGAATTCTCTGTGTAAACCTCTGAAACTTCTCTAGGTAGATGAATCACTGTGTACTTTCTCTTGTTTCTATCTGTTACCAGTCTTGAGTAACACATACATTCTCTATTCACTGTTTCGCGGTCTTAGAGAAGTAGATTTCTTCTTGCGAAAGTGCTGTTTTCACAGTGCTAAGTACTCCCAACTCTATCAACAATGTAGGTTTTACGAATTTTCTAAGTCTCTGTTATTTTCTTGTACTTATACTTGGAATTCTCTGTGTAAGCCTCTGTAACTTCTCTAGGTAGATGAATCACTGTGCACTTTCTCTTGTTTCTATCTGTTACCAGTCTTGAGTAACACATACATTCTCTATTCACTGTTTCGCGGTCTTAGAGAAGTAGATTTCTTCTCGCGAAAGTGCTGTTTTCACAGTGCTAAGTACTCCCAACTCTATCAACAATGTAGGTTTTACCAGTTTTCTAAGTCTCTCTGATTTTCTTGTACTTATACTTGGAATTCTCTGTGTAAACCTCTGAAACTTCTCTAGGTAGATGAATCACGGTGTACTTTCTCTTGTTTCTATCTGTTACCAATCTTGAGAAAGTGATACATTCTCTGTTCACTGTTTCCCGGTCTTAGAGAACTAGATTTCTTTCTGCGAAAGTGCTGTTTTCACAGTGCTAAGTACTCCCAACTCTATCAACAATGTAGGTTTTACCAGTTTTATCAGTCTCTCTTATTTTCTTGTACTTATACTTGGAATTCTCTGTGTAAACCTCTGTAACTTCTCTAGGTAGATGAATCACTGTGTACTTTCTCTTGTTTCTATCTGTTACCAGTCTTGAGTAACACATACATTCTCTGTTCACTGTTTCCCGGTCTTAGAGAAGTAGATTTCTTCTTGCGAAAGTGCTGTTTTCACACTGCTAAGTACTCCCAACTCTATCAACAATGTAGGTTGTACGAGATTTCAAAGTCTCTCTTATTTTCTTGTACTAATACTTGGAATTCTCTGTGTAAACCTCTGTAACTTCTCTAGGTAGATGAATCACTGTGTACTTTCTCTTGTTTCTATCTGTTACCAATCTTGAGAAACTCATACATTCTCTGTTCACTGTTTCCCGGTCTTAGAGAAGTAGATTTCTTTCTGCGAAAGTGCTGTTTTCACAGTGCTAAGTACTCCCAACTCTATCAACAATGTAGGTTTTAAGAGTTTTCTAAGTCTCTCTTATTTTCTTGTACTTATACTTGGAATTCTCTGTGTAAACCGCTGTAACTTCTCTACCTAGATGAATCACTGTGTACTTTCTCTTGTTTCTATCTGTAACCATTCTTTAGAAACTTATACATTCTCTGTTCATGGTTTCACGGTCTTAGAGAAGCAGATTTCTTCCGGCGAAAGTGATGTTTTCACAGTGCTAAGTACTCCCAACTCAGTCAACAATGTAGGTTTTACTAGTTTTCTAAGTCTCTCTTATTTGCTTGGAGTTACACTTGTAAGTCTCTGTGTAAACCTCTGTAACTTCTGTAGGTAGATGAATCACTGTGTACTTTCTCTTGTTTCTATCTGTTACCAATTTTGAGAAACTAATACATTCTCTGTTCACTGTTTCCCGGTCTTAGAGAAGTAGATTTCTTTCTGCGAAAGTGCTGTTTTCACAGTGCTAAGTACTCCCAACTCTATCAACAATGTAGGTTTTACGAATTTTCTAAGTCTCTCTTATTTTCTTGTACTTATACTTGGAATTCTCTGTGTAAGCCTCTGTAACTTCTCTAGGTAGATGAATCACTGTGTACTTTCTCTTGTTTCTATCTGTTACCAGTCTTGAGTAACACATACATTCTCTATTCACTGTTTCGCGGTCTTAGAGAAGTAGATTTCTTCTTGCGAAAGTGCTGTTTTCACACTGCTAAGTACTCCCAACTCTATCAACAATGTAGGTTTTACGAGATTTCAAAGTCTCTCTTATTTTCTTGTACTAATACTTGGAATTCTCTGTGTAAACCTCTGTAACTTCTCTAGGTAGATGAATCACTGTGTACTTTCTCTTGTTTCTATCTGTTACCAATCTTGAGAAACTCATACATTCTCTGTTCACTGTTTCCCGGTCTTAGAGAAGTAGATTTCTTTCTGCGAAAGTGCTGTTTTCACAGTGCTAAGTACTCCCAACTCTATCAACAATGTAGGTTTTAAGAGTTTTCTAAGTCTCTCTTATTTTCTTGTACTTATACTTGGAATTCTCTGTGTAAACCGCTGTAACTTCTCTACCTAGATGAATCACTGTGTACTTTCTCTTGTTTCTATCTGTAACCATTCTTTAGAAACTCATACATTCTCTGTTCATGGTTTCACGGTCTTAGAGAAGCAGATTTCTTTCGGCGAAAGTGATGTTTTCACAGTGCTAAGTACTCCCAACTCAGTCAACAATGTAGGTTTTACTAGTCTTCTAAGTCTCTCTTATTTGCTTGGAGTTACACTTGTAAGTCTCTGTGTAAACCTCTGTAACTTATGTAGGTAGATGAATCACTGTGTACTTTCTCTTGTTTCTATCTGTTACCAATTTTGAGAAACTAATACATTCTCTGTTCACTGTTTCCCGGTCTTAGAGAAGTAAATTTCTTTCTGCGAAAGTGCTGTTTTCACAGTGCTAAGTACTCCCAACTCTATCAACAATGTAGGTTTTACGAATTTTCTAAGTCTCTCTTATTTTCTTGTACTTATACTTGGAATTCTCTGTGTAAGCCTCTGTAACTTCTCTAGGTAGATGAATCACTGTGCACTTTCTCTTGTTTCTATCTGTTACCAGTCTTGAGTAACACAAACATTCTCTATTCACTGTTTCGCGGTCTTAGAGAAGTAGATTTCTTCTTGCGAAAGTGCTGTTTTCACAGTGCTAAGTACTCCCAACTCTATCAACAATGTAGGTTTTACCAGTTTTCTAAGTCTCTCTGATTTTCTTGTACTTATACTTGGAATTCTCTGTGTAAACCTCTGAAACTTCTCTAGGTAGATGAATCACGGTGTACTTTCTCTTGTTTCTATCTGTTACCAATCTTGAGAAAGTGATACATTCTCTGTTCACTGTTTCCCGGTCTTAGAGAACTAGATTTCTTTCTGCGAAAGTGCTGTTTTCACAGTGCTAAGTACTCCCAACTCTATCAACAATGTAGGTTTTACCAGTTTTATCAGTCTCTCTTATTTTCTTGTACTTATACTTGGAATTCTCTGTGTAAACCTCTGTAACTTCTCTAGGTAGATGAATCACTGTGTACTTTCTCTTGTTTCTATCTGTTACCAGTCTTGAGTAACACATACATTCTCTGTTCACTGTTTCCCGGTCTTAGAGAAGTAGATTTCTTCTTGCGAAAGTGCTGTTTTCACACTGCTAAGTACTCCCAACTCTATCAACAATGTAGGTTTTACGAGATTTCAAAGTCTCTCTTATTTTCTTGTACTAATACTTGGAATTCTCTGTGTAAACCTCTGTAACTTCTCTAGGTAGATGAATCACTGTGTACTTTCTCTTGTTTCTATCTGTTACCAATCTTGAGAAACTCATACATTCTCTGTTCACTGTTTCCCGGTCTTAGAGAAGTAGATTTCTTTCTGCGAAAGTGCTGTTTTCACAGTGCTAAGTACTCCCAACTCTATCAACAATGTAGGTTTTACCAGTTTTCTAAGTCTCTCTTATTTTCTTGTACTTATACTTGGAATTCTCTGTGTAAACCTCTGTAACTTCTCTAGGTAGATGAATCACTGTGTACTTTCTCTTGTTTCTATCTGTTACCAGTCTTGAGTAACACATACATTCTCTGTTCACTGTTTCCCGGTCTTAGAGAAGTAGATTTCTTTCTGCGAAAGTGCTGTTTTCACAGTGCTAAGTACTCCCAACTCTATCAACAATGTAGGTTTTACGAGATTTCAAAGTCTCTCTTATTTTCTTGTACTTATACTTGGAATTCTCTGTGTAAACCTCTGTAACTTCTCTAGGTAGATGAATCACTGTGTACTTTCTCTTGTTTCTATCTGTTACCAATTTTGAGAAACTAATACATTCTCTGTTCACTGTTTCCCAGTCTTAGAGAAGTAGATTTCTTTCGGCGAAAGTGCTGTTTTCACAGTGCTAAGTACACCCAACTCTATGAACAATGTAGGTTTTAAGAGTTTTCTAAGTCTCTCTTATTTTCTTGTACTTATACTTGGAATTCTCTGTGTAAACCGCTGTAACTTCTCTACCTAGATGAATCACTGTGTACTTTCTCTTGTTTCTATCTGTAACCATTCTTTAGAAACTCATACATTCTCTGTTCATGGTTTCACGGTCTTAGAGAAGCAGATTTCTTTCGGCGAAAGTGATGTTTTCTCAGTGCTAAGTACTCCCTACTCAGTCAACAATGTAGGTTTTACTAGTTTTCTAAGTCTCTCTTATTTGCTTGGAGTTACACTTGTAAGTCTCTGTGTAAACCTCTGTAACTTCTGTAGGTAGATGAATCACTGTGTACTTTCTCTTGTTTCTATCTGTTACCAATTTTGAGAAACTAATACATTCTCTGTTCACTGTTTCCCGGTCTTAGAGAAGTAGATTTCTTTCTGCGAAAGTGCTGTTTTCACAGTGCTAAGTACTCCCAACTCTATCAACAATGTAGGTTTTACGAATTTTCTAAGTCTCTCTTATTTTCTTGTACTTATACTTGGAATTCTCTGTGTAAGCCTCTGTAACTTCTCTAGGTAGATGAATCACTGTGTACTTTCTCTTGTTTCTATCTGTTACCAGTCTTGAGTAACACATACATTCTCTATTCACTGTTTCGCGGTCTTAGAGAAGTAGATTTCTTCTTGCGAAAGTGCTGTTTTCACAGTGCTAAGTACTCCCAACTCTATCAACAATGTAGGTTTTACCAGTTTTCTAAGTCTCTCTGATTTTCTTGTACTTATACTTGGAATTCTCTGTGTAAACCTCTGAAACTTCTCTAGGTAGATGAATCACTGTGTACTTTCTCTTGTTTCTATCTGTTACCAGTCTTGAGTAACACATACATTCTCTATTCACTGTTTCGCGGTCTTAGAGAAGTAGATTTCTTCTTGCGAAAGTGCTGTTTTCACAGTGCTAAGTACTCCCAACTCTATCAACAATGTAGGTTTTACCAGTTTTCTAAGTCTCTCTGATTTTCTTGTACTTATACTTGGAATTCTCTGTGTAAACCTCTGAAACTTCTCTAGGTAGATGAATCACTGTGTACTTTCTCTTGTTTCTATCTGTTACCAATCTTGAGAAAGTGATACATTCTCTGTTCACTGTTTCCCGGTCTTAGAGAACTAGATTTCTTTCTGCGAAAGTGCTGTTTTCACAGTGCTAAGTACTCCCAACTCTATCAACAATGTAGGTTTTACCAGTTTTATCAGTCTCTCTTATTTTCTTGTACTTATACTTGGAATTCTCTGTGTAAACCTCTGTAACTTCTCTAGGTAGATGAATCACTGTGTACTTTCTCTTGTTTCTATCTGTTACCAGTCTTGAGTAACACATACATTCTCTATTCACTGTTTCGCGGTCTTAGAGAAGTAGATTTCTTCTTGCGAAAGTGCTGTTTTCACAGTGCTAAGTACTCCCAACTCTATCAACAATGTAGGTTTTACCAGTTTTCTAAGTCTCTCTGATTTTCTTGTACTTATACTTGGAATTCTCTGTGTAAACCTCTGAAACTTCTCTAGGTAGATGAATCACTGTGTACTTTCTCTTGTTTCTATCTGTTACCAATCTTGAGAAAGTGATACATTCTCTGTTCACTGTTTCCCGGTCTTAGAGAACTAGATTTCTTTCTGCGAAAGTGCTGTTTTCACAGTGCTAAGTACTCCCAACTCTATCAACAATGTAGGTTTTACCAGTTTTATAAGTCTCTCTTAGTTTCTTGTACTTATACTTGGAATTCTCTGTTTAAACCTCTGAAACTTCTCTAGGTAGATGAATCACTGTGTACTTTCTCTTGTTTCTATCTGTAACCATTCTTTAGAAACTCATACATTCTCTGTTCATGGTTTCACGGTCTTAGAGAAGCAGATTTCTTTCGGCGAAAGTGATGTTTTCACAGTGCTAAGTACTCCCAACTCAGTCAACAATGTAGGTTTTACTAGTCTTCTAAGTCTCTCTTATTTGCTTGGAGTTACACTTGTAAGTCTCTGTGTAAATCTCTGTAACTTATGTAGGTAGATGAATCACTGTGTACTTTCTCTTGTTTCTATCTGTTACCAATTTTGAGAAACTAATACATTCTCTGTTCACTGTTTCCCGGTCTTAGAGAAGTAGATTTCTTTCTGCGAAAGTGCTGTTTTCACAGTGCTAAGTACTCCCAACTCTATCAACAATGTAGGTTTTACGAATTTTCTAAGTCTCTCTTATTTTCTTGTACTTATACTTGGAATTCTCTGTGTAAGCCTCTGTAACTTCTCTAGGTAGGTGAATCACTGTGCACTTTCTCTTGTTTCTATCTGTTACCAGTCTTGAGTAACACATACATTCTCTATTCACTGTTTCGCGGTCTTAGAGAAGTAGATTTCTTCTTGCGAAAGTGCTGTTTTCACAGTGCTAAGTACTCCCAACTCTATCAACAATGTAGGTTTTACCAGTTTTCTAAGTCTCTCTGATTTTCTTGTACTTATACTTGGAATTCTCTGTGTAAACCTCTGAAACTTCTCTAGGTAGATGAATCACGGTGTACTTTCTCTTGTTTCTATCTGTTACCAATCTTGAGAAAGTGATACATTCTCTGTTCACTGTTTCCCGGTCTTAGAGAACTAGATTTCTTTCTGCGAAAGTGCTGTTTTCACAGTGCTAAGTACTCCCAACTCTATCAACAATGTAGGTTTTACCAGTTTTATCAGTCTCTCTTATTTTCTTGTACTTATACTTGGAATTCTCTGTGTAAACCTCTGTAACTTCTCTAGGTAGATGAATCACTGTGTACTTTCTCTTGTTTCTATCTGTTACCAGTCTTGAGTAACACATACATTCTCTGTTCACTGTTTCCCGGTCTTAGAGAAGTAGATTTCTTCTTGCGAAAGTGCTGTTTTCACACTGCTAAGTACTCCCAACTCTATCAACAATGTAGGTTTTACGAGATTTCAAAGTCTCTCTTATTTTCTTGTACTAATACTTGGAATTCTCTGTGTAAACCTCTGTAACTTCTCTAGGTAGATGAATCACTGTGTACTTTCTCTTGTTTCTATCTGTTACCAATCTTGAGAAACTCATACATTCTCTGTTCACTGTTTCCCGGTCTTAGAGAAGTAGATTTCTTTCTGCGAAAGTGCTGTTTTCACAGTGCTAAGTACTCCCAACTCTATCAACAATGTAGGTTTTAAGAGTTTTCTAAGTCTCTCTTATTTTCTTGTACTTATACTTGGAATTCTCTGTGTAAACCGCTGTAACTTCTCTACCTAGATGAATCACTGTGTACTTTCTCTTGTTTCTATCTGTAACCATTCTTTAGAAACTCATACATTCTCTGTTCATGGTTTCACGGTCTTAGAGAAGCAGATTTCTTCCGGCGAAAGTGATGTTTTCACAGTGCTAAGTACTCCCAACTCAGTCAACAATGTAGGTTTTACTAGTTTTCTAAGTCTCTCTTATTTGCTTGGAGTTACACTTGTAAGTCTCTGTGTAAACCTCTGTAACTTCTGTAGGTAGATGAATCACTGTGTACTTTCTCTTGTTTCTATCTGTTACCAATTTTGAGAAACTAATACATTCTCTGTTCACTGTTTCCCGGTCTTAGAGAAGTAGATTTCTTTCTGCGAAAGTGCTGTTTTCACAGTGCTAAGTACTCCCAACTCTATCAACAATGTAGGTTTTACGAATTTTCTAAGTCTCTCTTATTTTCTTGTACTTATACTTGGAATTCTCTGTGTAAGCCTCTGTAACTTCTCTAGGTAGATGAATCACTGTGTACTTTCTCTTGTTTCTATCTGTTACCAGTCTTGAGTAACACATGCATTCTCTGTTCACTGTTTTGCGGTCTTAGAGAAGTAGATTTCTTCTTGCGAAAGTGCTGTTTTCACAGTGCTAAGTACTCCCAACTCTATCAACAATGTAGATTTTACCAGTTTTCTAAGTCTCTCTTATTTTCTTGTACTTATACTTGGAATTCTCTGTGTAAACCTCTGAAACTTCTCTAGGTAGATGAATCACTGTGTACTTTCTTTTGTTTCTATCTGTTACCAATCTTGAGAAAGTGATACATTCTCTGTTCACTGTTTCCCGGTCTTAGAGAACTAGATTTCTTTCTGCGAAAGTGCTGTTTTCACAGTGCTAAGTACTCCCAACTCTATCAACAATGTAGGTTTTACCAGTTTTCTAAGTCTCTCTTATTTTCTTGTACTTATACTTGGAATTCTCTGTGTAAACCTCTGTAACTTCTCTAGGTAGATGAATCACTGTGTACTTTCTCTTGTTTCTATCTGTTACCAGTCTTGAGTAACACATACATTCTCTATTCACTGTTTCGCGGTCTTAGAGAAGTAGATTTCTTCTTGCGAAAGTGCTGTTTTCACAGTGCTAAGTACTCCCAACTCTATCAACAATGTAGGTTTTACCAGTTTTATAAGTCTCTCTTATTTTCTTGTACTTATACTTGGAATTCTCTGTGTAAACCTCTGAAACTTCTCTAGGTAGATGAATCACTGTGTACTTTCTCTTGTTTCTATCTGTTACCAATCTTGAGAAACTGATACATTCTCTGTTCACTGTTTCCCGGTCTTAGAGAACTAGATTTCTTTCTGCGAAAGTGCTGTTTTCACAGTGCTAAGTACTCCCAACTCTATCAACAATGTAGGTTTTACCAGTTTTATAAGTCTCTCTTATTTTCTTGTACTTATACTTGGAATTCTCTGTGTAAACCTCTGAAACTTCTCTAGCTAGATGAATCACTGTGTACTTTCTCTTGTTTCTATCTGTTACCAGTCTTGAGTAACACATACATTCTCTGTTCACTGTTTTGCGGTCTTAGAGAAGTAGATTTCTTCTTGCGAAAGTGCTGTTTTCACACTGCTAAGTACTCCCAACTCTATCAACAATGTAGGTTTTACGAGATTTCAAAGTCTCTCTTATTTTCTTGTACTTATACTTGGAATTCTCTGTGTAAACCTCTCTAACTTCTCTAGCTAGATGAATCAGTGTGTACTTTCTCGTGTTTCTATCTGTTACCAATCTTGAGAAACTCATACATTCTCTATTCAGTGTTTCCCTGTCTTAGAGAAGTAGATTTCTCTCTGCGAAAGTGCTGTTTTCACAGTGCTAAGTACTCCCAACTCTATCAACAATGTAGGTTTTAAGAGTTTTCTAAGTCTGTCTTATTTTCTTGTACTTATACTTGGAATTCTCTGTGTAAACCGCTGTAACTTCTCTACCTAGATGAATCACTGTGTACTTTCTCTTGTTTCTATCTGTAACCATTCTTTAGAAACTCATACATTCTCTGTTCATGGTTTCACGGTCTTAGAGAAGCAGATTTCTTTCGGCGAAAGTGATGTTTTCACAGTGCTAAGTACTCCCAACTCAGTCAACAATGTAGGTTTTACTAGTCTTCTAAGTCTCTCTTATTTGCTTGGAGTTACACTTGTAAGTCTCTGTGTAAACCTCTGTAACTTATGTAGGTAGATGAATCACTGTGTACTTTCTCTTGTTTCTATCTGTTACCAATTTTGAGAAACTAATACATTCTCTGTTCACTGTTTCCCGGTCTTAGAGAAGTAAATTTCTTTCTGCGAAAGTGCTGTTTTCACAGTGCTAAGTACTCCCAACTCTATCAACAATGTAGGTTTTACCAGTTTTCTAAGTCTCTCTGATTTTCTTGTACTTATACTTGGAATTCTCTGTGTAAACCTCTGAAACTTCTCTAGGTAGATGAATCACGGTGTACTTTCTCTTGTTTCTATCTGTTACCAATCTTGAGAAAGTGATACATTCTCTGTTCACTGTTTCCCGGTCTTAGAGAACTAGATTTCTTTCTGCGAAAGTGCTGTTTTCACAGTGCTAAGTACTCCCAACTCTATCAACAATGTAGGTTTTACCAGTTTTATCAGTCTCTCTTATTTTCTTGTACTTATACTTGGAATTCTCTGTGTAAACCTCTGTAACTTCTCTAGGTAGATGAATCACTGTGTACTTTCTCTTGTTTCTATCTGTTACCAGTCTTGAGTAACACATACATTCTCTGTTCACTGTTTCCCGGTCTTAGAGAAGTAGATTTCTTCTTGCGAAAGTGCTGTTTTCACACTGCTAAGTACTCCCAACTCTATCAACAATGTAGGTTTTACGAGATTTCAAAGTCTCTCTTATTTTCTTGTACTAATACTTGGAATTCTCTGTGTAAACCTCTGTAACTTCTCTAGGTAGATGAATCACTGTGTACTTTCTCTTGTTTCTATCTGTTACCAATCTTGAGAAACTCATACATTCTCTGTTCACTGTTTCCCGGTCTTAGAGAAGTAGATTTCTTTCTGCGAAAGTGCTGTTTTCACAGTGCTAAGTACTCCCAACTCTATCAACAATGTAGGTTTTAAGAGTTTTCTAAGTCTCTCTTATTTTCTTGTACTTATACTTGGAATTCTCTGTGTAAACTGCTGTAACTTCTCTACCTAGATGAATCACTGTGTACTTTCTCTTGTTTCTATCTGTAACCATTCTTTAGAAACTCATACATTCTCTGTTCATGGTTTCACGGTCTTAGAGAAGCAGATTTCTTCCGGCGAAAGTGCTGTTTTCACAGTGCTAAGTACTCCCAACTCTATCAACAATGTAGGTTTTACCAGTTTTCTAAGTCTCTCTTATTTTCTTGTACTTATACTTGGAATTCTCTGTGTAAACCTCTGAAACTTCTCTAGGTAGATGAATCACTGTGTACTTTCTTTTGTTTCTATCTGTTACCAATCTTGAGAAAGTGATACATTCTCTGTTCACTGTTTCCCGGTCTTAGAGAACTAGATTTCTTTCTGCGAAAGTGCTGTTTTCACAGTGCTAAGTACTCCCAACTCTATCAACAATGTAGGTTTTACCAGTTTTATAAGTCTCTCTTATTTTCTTGTACTTATACTTGGAATTCTCTGTGTAAACCTCTGTAACTTCTCTAGGTAGATGAATCACTGTGTACTTTCTCTTGTTTCTATCTGTTACCAGTCTTGAGTAACACATACATTCTCTATTCACTGTTTCGCGGTCTTAGAGAAGTAGATTTCTTCTTGCGAAAGTGCTGTTTTCACAGTGCTAAGTACTCCCAACTCTATCAACAATGTAGGTTTTACGAGATTTCAAAGTCTCTCTTATTTTCTTGTACTTATACTTGGAATTCTCTGTGTAAAACTCTCTAACTTCTCTAGCTAGATGAATCAGTGTGTACTTTCTCGTGTTTCTATCTGTTACCAATCTTGAGAAACTCATACATTCTCTATTCAGTGTTTCCCTGTCTTAGAGAAGTAGATTTCTCTCTGCAAAAGTGCTGTTTTCACAGTGCTAAGTACTCCCAACTCTATCAACAATGTAGGTTTTAAGAGTTTTCTAAGTCTCTCTTATTTTCTTGTACTTATACTTGGAATTCTCTGTGTAAACCGCTGTAACTTCTCTACCTAGATGAATCACTGTGTACTTTCTCTTGTTTCTATCTGTAACCATTCTTTAGAAACTCATACATTCTCTGTTCATGGTTTCACGGTCTTAGAGAAGCAGATTTCTTTCGGCGAAAGTGATGTTTTCACAGTGCTAGGTACTCCCAACTCAGTCAACAATGTAGGTTTTACTAGTCTTCTAAGTCTCTCTTATTTGCTTGGAGTTACACTTGTAAGTCTCTGTGTAAACCTCTGCAACTTATGTAGGTAGATGAATCACTGTGTACTTTCTCTTGTTTCTATCTGTTACCAATTTTGAGAAACTAATACATTCTCTGTTCACTGTTTCCCGGTCTTAGAGAAGTAGATTTCTTTCTGCGAAAGTGCTGTTTTCACAGTGCTAAGTACTCCCAACTCTATCAACAATGTAGGTTTTACGAATTTTCTAAGTCTCTCTTATTTTCTTGTACTTATACTTGGAATTCTCTGTGTAAGCCTCTGTAACTTCTCTAGGTAGATGAATCACTGTGTACTTTCTCTTGTTTCTGTCTGTTACCAGTCTTGAGTAACACATACATTCTCTATTCACTGTTTCGCGGTCTTAGAGAAGTAGATTTCTTCTTGCGAAAGTGCTGTTTTCACAGTGCTAAGTACTCCCAACTCTATCAACAATGTAGGTTTTACCAGTTTTCTAAGTCTCTCTTATATTCTTGTACTTATACTTGGAATTCTCTGTGTAAACCTCTGAAACTTCTCTAGGTAGATGAATCACTGTGTACTTTCTTTTGTTTCTATCTGTTACCAATCTTGAGAAAGTGATACATTCTCTGTTCACTGTTTCCCGGTCTTAGAGAACTAGATTTCTTTCTGCGAAAGTGCTGTTTTCACAGTGCTAAGTACTCCCAACTCTATCAACAATGTAGGTTTTACCAGTTTTATAAGTCTCTCTTATTTTCTTGTACTTATACTTGGAATTCTCTGTGTAAACCTCTGTAACTTCTCTAGGTAGATGAATCACTGTGTACTTTCTCTTGTTTCTATCTGTTACCAGTCTTGAGTAACACATACATTCTCTATTCACTGTTTCACGGTCTTAGAGAAGTAGATTTCTTCTTGCGAAAGTGCTGTTTTCACAGTGCTAAGTACTCCCAACTCTATCAACAATGTAGGTTTTACCAGTTTTATAAGTCTCTCTTATTTTCTTGTACTTATACTTGGAATTCTCTGTGTAAACCTCTGAAACTTCTCTAGGTAGATGAATCACTGTGTACTTTCTCTTGTTTCTATCTGTTACCAATCTTGAGAAACTGATACATTCTCTGTTCACTGTTTCCCGGTCTTAGAGAACTAGATTTCTGTCTGCGAAAGTGCTGTTTTCACAGTGCTAAGTACTCCCAACTCTATCAACAATGTAGGTTTTACCAGTTTTATAAGTCTCGCTTATTTTCTTGTACTTATACTTGGAATTCTCTGTGTAAACCTCTGAAACTTCTCTAGCTAGATGAATCACTGTGTACTTTCTCTTGTTTCTATCTGTTACCAGTCTTGAGTAACACATACATTCTCTGTTCACTGTTTTGCGGTCTTAGAGAAGTAGATTTCTTCTTGCGAAAGTGCTGTTTTCACACTGCTAAGTACTCCCAACTCTATCAACAATGTAGGTTTTACGAGATTTCAAAGTCTCTCTTATTTTCTTGTACTTATACTTGGAATTCTCTGTGTAAACCTCTCTAACTTCTCTAGCTAGATGAATCAGTGTGTACTTTCTCGTGTTTCTATCTGTTACCAATCTTGAGAAACTCATACATTCTCTATTCAGTGTTTCCCTGTCTTAGAGAAGTAGATTTCTCTCTGCGAAAGTGCTGTTTTCACAGTGCTAAGTACTCCCAACTCTATCAACAATGTAGGTTTTAAGAGTTTTCTAAGTCTCTCTTATTTTCTTGTACTTATACTTGGAATTCTCTGTGTAAACCGCTGTAACTTCTCTACCTAGATGAATCACTGTGTACTTTCTCTTGTTTCTATCTGTAACCATTCTTTAGAAACTCATACATTCTCTGTTCATGGTTTCACGGTCTTAGAGAAGCAGATTTCTTTCGGCGAAAGTGATGTTTTCACAGTGCTAAGTACTCCCAACTCAGTCAACAATGTAGGTTTTACTAGTCTTCTAAGTCTCTCTTATTTGCTTGGAGTTACACTTGTAAGTCTCTGTGTAAACCTCTGCAACTTATGTAGGTAGATGAATCACTGTGTACTTTCTCTTGTTTCTATCTGTTACCAATTTTGAGAAACTAATACATTCTCTGTTCACTGTTTCCCGGTCTTAGAGAAGTAAATTTCTTTCTGCGAAAGTGCTGTTTTCACAGTGCTAAGTACTCCCAACTCTATCAACAATGTAGGTTTTACGAATATTCTAAGTCTCTCTTATTTTCTTGTACTTATACTTGGAATTCTCTGTGTAAGCCTCTGTAACTTCTCTAGGTAGATGAATCACTGTGCACTTTCTCTTGTTTCTATCTGTTACCAGTCTTGAGTAACACATACATTCTCTATTCACTGTTTCGCGGTCTTAGAGAAGTAGATTTCTTCTTGCGAAAGTGCTGTTTTCACAGTGCTAAGTACTCCCAACTCTATCAACAATGTAGGTTTTACCAGTTTTCTAAGTCTCTCTGATTTTCTTGTACTTATACTTGGAATTCTCTGTGTAAACCTCTGAAACTTCTCTAGGTAGATGAATCACGGTGTACTTTCTCTTGTTTCTATCTGTTACCAATCTTGAGAAAGTGATACATTCTCTGTTCACTGTTTCCCGGTCTTAGAGAACTAGATTTCTTTCTGCGAAAGTGCTGTTTTCACAGTGCTAAGTACTCCCAACTCTATCAACAATGTAGGTTTTACCAGTTTTATCAGTCTCTCTTATTTTCTTGTACTTGGAAATCTCTGTGTAAACCTCTGTAACTTCTCTAGGTAGATGAATCACTGTGTACTTTCTCTTGTTTCTATCTGTTACCAGTCTTGAGTAACACATACATTCTCTGTTCACTGTTTCCCGGTCTTAGAGAAGTAGATTTCTTCTTGCGAAAGTGCTGTTTTCACACTGCTAAGTACTCCCAACTCTATCAACAATGTAGGTTTTACGAGATTTCAAAGTCTCTCTTATTTTCTTGTACTAATACTTGGAATTCTCTGTGTAAACCTCTGTAACTTCTCTAGGTAGATGAAACACTGTGTACTTTCTCTTGTTTCTATCTGTTACCAATCTTGAGAAACTCATACATTCTCTGTTCACTGTTTCCCGGTCTTAGAGAAGTAGATTTCTTTCTGCGAAAGTGCTGTTTTCACAGTGCTAAGTACTCCGAACTCTATCAACAATGTAGGTTTTAAGAGTTTTCTAAGTCTCTCTTATTTTCTTGTACTTATACTTGGAATTCTCTGTGTAAACCGCTGTAACTTCTCTACCTAGATGAATCACTGTGTACTTTCTCTTGTTTCTATCTGTAACCATTCTTTAGAAACTCATACATTCTCTGTTCATGGTTTCACGGTCTTAGAGAAGCAGATTTCTTCCGGCGAAAGTGATGTTTTCACACTGCTAAGTACTCCCAACTCAGTCAACAATGTAGGTTTTACTAGTTTTCTAAGTCTCTCTTATTTGCTTGGAGTTACACTTGTAAGTCTCTGTGTAAACCTCTGTAACTTCTGTAGGTAGATGAATCACTGTGTACTTTCTCTTGTTTCTATCTGTTACCAATTTTGAGAAACTAATACATTCTCTGTTCACTGTTTCCCGGTCTTAGAGAAGTAGATTTCTTTCTGCAAAAGTGCTGTTTTCACAGTGCTAAGTACTCCCAACTCTATCAACAATGTAGGTTTTACGAATTTTCTAAGTCTCTCTTATTTTCTTGTACTTATACTTGGAATTCTCTGTGTAAGCCTCTGTAACTTCTCTAGGTAGATGAATCACTGTGTACTTTCTCTTGTTTCTATCTGTTACCAGTCTTGAGTAACACATACATTCTCTATTCACTGTTTCGCGGTCTTAGAGAAGTAGATTTCTTCTTGCGAAAGTGCTGTTTTCACAGTGCTAAGTACTCCCAACTCTATCAACAATGTAGGTTTTACCAGTTTTCTAAGTCTCTCTTATTTTCTTGTACTTATACTTGGAATTCTCTGTGTAAACCTCTGAAACTTCTCTAGGTAGATGAATCACTGTGTACTTTCTCTTGTTTCTATCTGTTACCAATCTTGAGAAAGTGATACATTCTCTGTTCACTGTTTCCCGGTCTTAGAGAACTAGATTTCTTTCTGCGAAAGTGCTGTTTTCACAGTGCTAAGTACTCCCAACTCTATCAACAATGTAGGTTTTACCAGTTTTATAAGTCTCTCTTATTTTCTTGTACTTATACTTGGAATTCTCTGTGTAAACCTCTGTAACTTCTCTAGGTAGATGAATCACTGTGTACTTTCTCTTGTTTCTATCTGTTACCAGTCTTCAGTAACACATACATTCTCTGTTCACTGTTTCCCGGTCTTAGAGAAGTAGATTTCTTTCTGCGAAAGTGCTGTTTTCACAGTGCTAAGTACTCCCAACTCTATCAACAATGTAGGTTTTACGAGATTTCAAAGTCTCTCTTATTTTCTTGTACTAATACTTGGAATTCTCTGTGTAAACCTCTGTAACTTCTCTAGGTAGATGAATCACTGTGTACTTTCTCTTGTTTCTATCTGTTACCAATTTTGAGAAACTAATACATTCTCTGTTCACTGTTTCCCAGTCTTAGAGAAGTAGATTTCTTTCTGCGAAAGTGCTGTTTTCACAGTGCTAAGTACACCCAACTCTATGAACAATGTAGGTTTTAAGAGTTTTCTAAGTCTCTCTTATTTTCTTGTACTTATACTTGGAATTCTCTGTGTAAACCGCTGTAACTTCTCTACCTAGATGAATCACTGTGTACTTTCTCTTGTTTCTATCTGTAACCATTCTTTAGAAACTCATACATTCTCTGTTCATGGTTTCACGGTCTTAGAGAAGCAGATTTCTTTCGGCGAAAGTGATGTTTTCTCAGTGCTAAGTACTCCCAACTCAGTCAACAATGTAGGTTTTACTAGTTTTCTAAGTCTCTCTTATTTGCTTGGAGTTACACTTGTAAGTCTCTGTGTAAACCTCTGTAACTTCTGTAGGTAGATGAATCACTGTGTACTTTCTCTTGTTTCTATCTGTTACCAATTTTGAGAAACTAATACATTCTCTGTTCACTGTTTCCCGGTCTTAGAGAAGTAGATTTCTTTCTGCGAAAGTGCTGTTTTCACAGTGCTAAGTACTCCCAACTCTATCAACAATGTAGGTTTTACGAATTTTCTAAGTCTCTCTTATTTTCTTGTACTTATACTTGGAATTCTCTGTGTAAGCCTCTGTAACTTCTCTAGGTAGATGAATCACTGTGTACTTTCTCTTGTTTCTATCTGTTACCAGTCTTGAGTAACACATACATTCTCTATTCACTGTTTCGCGGTCTTAGAGAAGTAGATTTCTTCTTGCGAAAGTGCTGTTTTCACAGTGCTAAGTACTCCCAACTCTATCAACAATGTAGGTTTTACCAGTTTTCTAAGTCTCTCTGATTTTCTTGTACTTATACTTGGAATTCTCTGTGTAAACCTCTGAAACTTCTCTAGGTAGATGAATCACTGTGTACTTTCTCTTGTTTCTATCTGTTACCAGTCTTGAGTAACACATACATTCTCTATTCACTGTTTCGCGGTCTTAGAGAAGTAGATTTCTTCTTGCGAAAGTGCTGTTTTCACAGTGCTAAGTACTCCCAACTCTATCAACAATGTAGGTTTTACCAGTTTTATAAGTCTCTCTTAGTTTCTTGTACTTATACTTGGAATTCTCTGTGTAAACCTCTGTAACTTCTCGAGGTCGATGAATCACTGTGTACTTTCTCTTGTTTCTATCTGTTACCAATTTTGAGAAACTAATACATTCTCTGTTCACTGTTTCCCGGTCTTAGAGAAGTAGATTTCTTTCTGCGAAAGTGCTGTTTTCACAGTGCTAAGTACTCCCAACTCTATCAACAATGTAGGTTTTACGAGATTTCAAAGTCTCTCTTATTTTCTTGTACTTATACTTGGAATTCTCTGTGTAAACCTCTGAAACTTCTCTAGGTAGATGAATCACTGTGTACTTTCTCTTGTTTCTATCTGTAACCATTCTTTAGAAACTCATACATTCTCTGTTCATGGATTCACGGTCTTAGAGAAGCAGATTTCTTTCGGCGAAAGTGATGTTTTCACAGTGCTAAGTACTCCCAACTCAGTCAACAATGTAGGTTTTACTAGTCTTCTAAGTCTCTCTTATTTGCTTGGAGTTACACTTGTAAGTCTCTGTGTAAATCTCTGTAACTTATGTAGGTAGATGAATCACTGTGTACTTTCTCTTGTTTCTATCTGTTACCAATTTTGAGAAACTAATACATTCTCTGTTCACTGTTTCCCGGTCTTAGAGAAGTAGATTTCTTTCTGCGAAAGTGCTGTTTTCACAGTGCTAAGTACTCCCAACTCTATCAACAATGTAGGTTTTACGAATTTTCTAAGTCTCTCTTATTTTCTTGTACTTATACTTGGAATTCTCTGTGTAAGCCTCTGTAACTTCTCTAGGTAGATGAATCACTGTGCACTTTCTCTTGTTTCTATCTGTTACCAGTCTTGAGTAACACATACATTCTCTATTCACTGTTTCGCGGTCTTAGAGAAGTAGATTTCTTCTTGCGAAAGTGCTGTTTTCACAGTGCTAAGTACTCCCAACTCTATCAACAATGTAGGTTTTACCAGTTTTCTAAGTCTCTCTGATTTTCTTGTACTTATACTTGGAATTCTCTGTGTAAACCTCTGAAACTTCTCTAGGTAGATGAATCACGGTGTACTTTCTCTTGTTTCTATCTGTTACCAATCTTGAGAAAGTGATACATTCTCTGTACACTGTTTCCCGGTCTTAGAGAACTAGATTTCTTTCTGCGAAAGTGCTGTTTTCACAGTGCTAAGTACTCCCAACTCTGTCAACAATGTAGGTTTTACCAGTTTTATCAGTCTCTCTTATTTTCTTGTACTTATACTTGGAATTCTCTGTGTAAACCTCTGTAACTTCTCTAGGTAGATGAATCACTGTGTACTTTCTCTTGTTTCTATCTGTTACCAGTCTTGAGTAAGACATACATTCTCTGTTCACTGTTTCCCGGTCTTAGAGAAGTAGATTTCTTCTTGCGAAAGTGCTGTTTTCACACTGCTAAGTACTCCCAACTCTATCAACAATGTAGGTTTTACGAGATTTCAAAGTCTCTCTTATTTTCTTGTACTAAT
Organism: Heterohyrax brucei; assembly: GCA_028571685.1. NCBI lineage: Eukaryota > Metazoa > Chordata > Mammalia > Hyracoidea > Procaviidae > Heterohyrax > Heterohyrax brucei. The sequence goes on along the minus strand of CM053147.1, from coordinate 129,560,710 downwards.
ACTTGGAATTCTCTCTGTAAACCTCTGTAACTTCTCTAGGTAGATGAATCACTGTGTACTTTCTCTTGTTTCTATCTGTTACCAATCTTGAGAAACTCATACATTCTCTGTTCACTGTTTCCCGGTCTTAGAGAAGTAGATTTCTTTCTGCGAAAGTGCTGTTTTCACAGTGCTAAGTACTCCCAACTCTATCAACAATGTAGGTTTTAAGAGTTTTCTAAGTCTCTCTTATTTTCTTGTACTTATACTTGGAATTCTCTGTGTAAACCGCTGTAACTTCTCTACCTAGATGAATCACTGTGTACTTTCTCTTGTTTCTATCTGTAACCATTCTTTAGAAACTCATACATTCTCTGTTCATGGTTTCACGGTCTTAGAGAAGCAGATTTCTTCCGGCGAAAGTGATGTTTTCACAGTGCTAAGTACTCCCAACTCAGTCAACAATGTAGGTTTTACTAGTTTTCTAAGTCTGTCTTATTTGCTTGGAGTTACACTTGTAAGTCTCTGTGTAAACCTCTGTAACTTCTGTAGGTAGATGAATCACTGTGTACTTTCTCTTGTTTCTATCTGTTACCAATTTTGAGAAACTAATACATTCTCTGTTCACTGTTTCCCGGTCTTAGAGAAGTAGATTTCTTTCTGCGAAAGTGCTGTTTTCACAGTGCTAGGTACTCCCAACTCTATCAACAATGTAGGTTTTACGAATTTTCTAAGTCTCTCTTATTTTCTTGTACTTATACTTGGAATTCTCTGTGTAAGCCTCTGTAACTTCTCTAGGTAGATGAATCACTGTGTACTTTCTCTTGTTTCTATCTGTTACCAGTCTTGAGTAACACATACATTCTCTATTCACTGTTTCGCGGTCTTAGAGAAGTAGATTTCTTCTTGCGAAAGTGCTGTTTTCACAGTGCTAAGTACTCCCAACTCTATCAACAATGTAGGTTTTACCAGTTTTCTAAGTCTCTCTTATTTTCTTGTACTTATACTTGGAATTCTCTGTGTAAACCTCTGAAACTTCTCTAGGTAGATGAATCACTTTGTACTTTCTCTTGTTTCTATCTGTTACCAATCTTGAGAAACTGATACATTCTCTGTTCACTGTTTCCCGGTCTTAGAGAACTAGATTTCTTTCTGCGAAAGTGCTGTTTTCACAGTGCTAAGTACTCCCAACTCTATCAACAATGTAGGTTTTACCAGTTTTATAAGTCTCTCTTATTTTCTTGTACTTATACTTGGAATTCTCTGTGTAAACCTCTGTAACTTCTCTAGGTAGATGAATCACTGTGTACTTTCTCTTGTTTCTATCTGTTACCAGTCTTGAGTAACACATACATTCTCTATTCACTGTTTCGCGGTCTTAGAGAAGTAGATTTCTTCTTGCGAAAGTGCTGTTTTCACAGTGCTAAGTACTCCCAACTCTATCAACAATGTAGGTTTTACCAGTTTTCTAAGTCTCTCTGATTTTCTTGTACTTATACTTGGAATTCTCTGTGTAAACCTCTGTAACTTCTCTAGGTAGATGAATCACTGTGTACTTTCTCTTGTTTCTATCTGTTACCAATCTTGAGAAAGTGATACATTCTCTGTTCACTGTTTCCCGGTCTTAGAGAACTAGATTTCTTTCTGCGAAAGTGCTGTTTTCACAGTGCTAAGTACTCCCAACTCTATCAACAATGTAGGTTTTACCAGTTTTATAAGTCTCTCTTATTTTCTTGTACTTATACTTGGAATTGTCTGTGTAAACCTCTGTAACTTCTCTAGGTAGATGAATCACTGTGTACTTTTTCTTGTTTCTATCTGTTACCAGTCTTGAGTAACACATACATTCTCTGTTCACTGTTTCCCGGTCTTAGAGAAGTAGATTTCTTTCTGCGAAAGTGCTGTTTTCACAGTGCTAAGTACTCCCAACTCTATCAACAATGTAGGTTTTACCAGTTTTCTAAGTCTCTCTGATTTTCTTGTACTTATACTTGGAATTCTCTGTGTAAACCTCTGAAACTTCTCTAGGTAGATGAATCACGGTGTACTTTCTCTTGTTTCTATCTCTTACCAATCTTGAGAAAGTGATACATTCTCTGTTCACTGTTTCCCGGTCTTAGAGAACTAGATTTCTTTCTGCGAAAGTGCTGTTTTCACAGTGCTAAGTACTCCCAACTCTATCAACAATGTAGGTTTTACCAGTTTTATCAGTCTCTCTTATTTTCTTGTACTTATACTTGGAATTCTCTGTGTAAACCTCTGTAACTTCTCTAGGTAGATGAATCACTGTGTACTTTCTCTTGTTTCTATCTGTTACCAGTCTTGAGTAACACATACATTCTCTGTTCACTGTTTCCCGGTCTTAGAGAAGTAGATTTCTTCTTGCGAAAATGCTGTTTTCACACTGCTAAGTACTCCCAACTCTATCAACAATGTAGGTTTTACGAGATTTCAAAGTCTCTCTTATTTTCTTGTACTAATACTTGGAATTCTCTGTGTAAACCTCTGTAACTTCTCTAGGTAGATGAATCACTGTGTACTTTCTCTTGTTTCTATCTGTTACCAATCTTGAGAAACTCATACATTCTCTGTTCACTGTTTCCCGGTCTTAGAGAAGTAGATTTCTTTCTGCGAAAGTGCTGTTTTCACAGTGCTAAGTACTCCCAACTCTATCAACAATGTATGTTTTAAGAGTTTTCTAAGTCTCTCTTATTTTCTTGTACTTATACTTGGAATTCTCTGTGTAAACCGCTGTAACTTCTCTACCTAGATGAATCACTGTGTACTTTCTCTTGTTTCTATCTGTAACCATTCTTTAGAAACTCATACATTCTCTGTTCATGGTTTCACGGTCTTAGAGAAGCAGATTTCTTCCGGCGAAAGTGATGTTTTCACACTGCTAAGTACTCCCAACTCAGTCAACAATGTAGGTTTTACTAGTTTTCTAAGTCTCTCTTATTTGCTTGGAGTTACACTTGTAATTCTCTGTGTAAACCTCTGTAACTTCTGTAGGTAGATGAATCACTGTGTACTTTCTCTTGTTTCTATCTGTTACCAATTTTGAGAAACTAATACATTCTCTGTTCACTGTTTCCTGGTCTTAGAGAAGTAGATTTCTTTCTGCAAAAGTGCTGTTTTCACAGTGCTAAGTACTCCCAACTCTATCAACAATGTAGGTTTTACGAATTTTCTAAGTCTCTCTTATTTTCTTGTACTTATACTTGGAATTCTCTGTGTAAGCCTCTGTAACTTCTCTAGGTAGATGAATCACTGTGTACTTTCTCTTGTTTCTATCTGTTACCAGTCTTGAGTAACACATACATTCTCTATTCACTGTTTCGCGGTCTTAGAGAAGTAGATTTCTTCTTGCGAAAGTGCTGTTTTCACAGTGCTAAGTACTCCCAACTCTATCAACAATGTAGGTTTTACCAGTTTTCTAAGTCTCTCTTATTTTCTTGTACTTATACTTGGAATTCTCTGTGTAAACCTCTGAAACTTCTCTAGGTAGATGAATCACTGTGTACTTTCTCTTGTTTCTATCTGTTACCAATCTTGAGAAACTGATACATTCTCTGTTCACTGTTTCCCGGTCTTAGAGAACTAGATTTCTTTCTGCGAAAGTGCTGTTTTCACAGTGCTAAGTACTCCCAACTCTATCAACAATGTAGGTTTTACCAGTTTTATAAGTCTCTCTTATTTTCTTGTACTTATACTTGGAATTCTCTGTGTAAACCTCTGTAACTTCTCTAGGTAGATGAATCACTGTGTACTTTCTCTTGTTTCTATCTGTTACCAATTTTGAGAAACTAATACATTCTCTGTTCACTGTTTCCCAGTCTTAGAGAAGTAGATTTCTTTCTGCGAAAGTGCTGTTTTCACAGTGCTAAGTACACCCAACTCTATGAACAATGTAGGTTTTAAGAGTTTTCTAAGTCTCTCTTATTTTCTTGTACTTATACTTGGAATTCTCTGTGTAAACCGCTGTAACTTCTCTACCTAGATGAATCACTGTGTACTTTCTCTTGTTTCTATCTGTAACCATTCTTTAGAAACTCATAAATTCTCTGTTCATGGTTTCACGGTCTTAGAGAAGCAGATTTCTTTCGGCGAAAGTGATGTTTTCTCAGTGCTAAGTACTCCCAACTCAGTCAACAATGTAGGTTTTACTAGTTTTCTAAGTCTCTCTTATTTGCTTGGAGTTACACTTGTAAGTCTCTGTGTAAACCTCTGTAACTTCTGTAGGTAGATGAATCACTGTTTACTTTCTCTTGTTTCTATCTGTTACCAATTTTGAGAAACTAATACATTCTCTGTTCACTGTTTCCCGGTCTTAGAGAAGTAGATTTCTTTCTGCGAAAGTGCTGTTTTCACAGTGCTAAGTACTCCCAACTCTATCAACAATGTAGGTTTTACGAATTTTCTAAGTCTCTCTTATTTTCTTGTACTTATACTTGGAATTCTCTGTGTAAGCCTCTGTAACTTCTCTAGGTAGATGAATCACTGTGTACTTTCTCTTGTTTCTATCTGTTACCAGTCTTGAGTAACACATACATTCTCTATTCACTGTTTCGCGGTCTTAGAGAAGTAGATTTCTTCTTGCGAAAGTGCTGTTTTCACAGTGCTAAGTACTCCCAACTCTATCAACAATGTAGGTTTTACCAGTTTTCTAAGTCTCTCTGATTTTCTTGTACTTATACTTGGAATTCTCTGTGTAAACCTCTGAAACTTCTCTAGGTAGATGAATCACTGTGTACTTTCTCTTGTTTCTATCTGTTACCAGTCTTGAGTAACACATACATTCTCTATTCACTGTTTCGCGGTCTTAGAGAAGTAGATTTCTTCTTGCGAAAGTGCTGTTTTCACAGTGCTAAGTACTCCCAACTCTATCAACAATGTAGGTTTTACCAGTTTTCTAAGTCTCTCTGATTTTCTTGTACTTATACTTGGAATTCTCTGTGTAAACCTCTGAAACTTCTCTAGGTAGATGAATCACTGTGTACTTTCTCTTGTTTCTATCTGTTACCAATCTTGAGAAAGTGATACATTCTCTGTTCACTGTTTCCCGGTCTTAGAGAACTAGATTTCTTTCTGCGAAAGTGCTGTTTTCACAGTGCTAAGTACTCCCAACTCTATCAACAATGTAGGTTTTACCAGTTTTATCAGTCTCTCTTATTTTCTTGTACTTATACTTGGAATTCTCTGTGTAAACCTCTGTAACTTCTCTAGGTAGATGAATCACTGTGTACTTTCTCTTGTTTCTATCTGTTACCAGTCTTGAGTAACACATACATTCTCTATTCACTGTTTCGCGGTCTTAGAGAAGTAGATTTCTTCTTGCGAAAGTGCTGTTTTCACAGTGCTAAGTACTCCCAACTCTATCAACAATGTAGGTTTTACCAGTTTTCTAAGTCTCTCTGATTTTCTTGTACTTATACTTGGAATTCTCTGTGTAAACCTCTGAAACTTCTCTAGGTAGATGAATCACTGTGTACTTTCTCTTGTTTCTATCTGTTACCAATCTTGAGAAAGTGATACATTCTCTGTTCACTGTTTCCCGGTCTTAGAGAACTAGATTTCTTTCTGCGAAAGTGCTGTTTTCACAGTGCTAAGTACTCCCAACTCTATCAACAATGTAGGTTTTACGAGATTTCAAAGTCTCTCTTATTTTCTTGTACTTACACTTGGAATTCTCTGTGTAAACCTCTGAAACTTCTCTAGGTAGATGAATCACTGTGTACTTTCTCTTGTTTCTATCTGTAACCATTCTTTAGAAACTCATACATTCTCTGTTCATGGATTCACGGTCTTAGAGAAGCAAATTTCTTTCGGCGAAAGTGATGTTTTCACAGTGCTAAGTACTCCCAACTCAGTCAACAATGTAGGTTTTACTAGTCTTCTAAGTCTCTCTTATTTGCTTGGAGTTACACTTGTAAGTCTCTGTGTAAATCTCTGTAACTTATGTAGGTAGATGAATCACTGTGTACTTTCTCTTGTTTCTATCTGTTACCAATTTTGAGAAACTAATACATTCTCTGTTCACTGTTTCCCGGTCTTAGAGAAGTAGATTTCTTTCTGCGAAAGTGCTGTTTTCACAGTGCTAAGTACTCCCAACTCTATCAACAATGTAGGTTTTACGAATTTTCTAAGTCTCTCTTATTTTCTTGTACTTATACTTGGAATTCTCTGTGTAAGCCTCTGTAACTTCTCTAGGTAGATGAATCACTGTGCACTTTCTCTTGTTTCTATCTGTTACCAGTCTTGAGTAACACATACATTCTCTATTCACTGTTTCGCGGTCTTAGAGAAGTAGATTTCTTCTTGCGAAAGTGCTGTTTTCACAGTGCTAAGTACTCCCAACTCTATCAACAATGTAGGTTTTACCAGTTTTCTAAGTCTCTCTGATTTTCTTGTACTTATACTTGGAATTCTCTGTGTAAACCTCTGAAACTTCTCTAGGTAGATGAATCACGGTGTACTTTCTCTTGTTTCTATCTGTTACCAATCTTGAGAAAGTGATACATTCTCTGTTCACTGTTTCCCGGTCTTAGAGAACTAGATTTCTTTCTGCGAAAGTGCTGTTTTCACAGTGCTAAGTACTCCCAACTCTATCAACAATGTAGGTTTTACCAGTTTTATCAGTCTCTCTTATTTTCTTGTACTTATACTTGGAATTCTCTGTGTAAACCTCTGTAACTTCTCTAGGTCGATGAATCACTGTGTACTTTCTCTTGTTTCTATCTGTTACCAGTCTTGAGTAACACATACATTCTCTGTTCACTGTTTCCCGGTCTTAGAGAAGTAGATTTCTTCTTGCGAAAGTGCTGTTTTCACACTGCTAAGTACTCCCAACTCTATCAACAATGTAGGTTTTACGAGATTTCAAAGTCTCTCTTATTTCCTTGTACTAATACTTGGAATTCTCTGTGTAAACCTCTGTAACTTCTCTAGGTAGATGAATCACTGTGTACTTTCTCTTGTTTCTATCTGTTACCAATCTTGAGAAACTCATACATTCTCTGTTCACTGTTTCCCGGTCTTAGAGAAGTAGATTTCTTTCTGCGAAAGTGCTGTTTTCACAGTGCTAAGTACTCCCAACTCTATCAACAATGTAGGTTTTACCAGTTTTATAAGTCTCTCTTATTTTCTTGTACTTATACTTGGAATTCTCTGTGTAAACCTCTGTAACTTCTCTAGGTAGATGAATCACTGTGTACTTTCTCTTGTTTCTATCTGTTACCAGTCTTGAGTAACACATACATTCTCTGTTCACTGTTTCCCGGTCTTAGAGAAGTAGATTTCTTTCTGCGAAAGTGCTGTTTTCACAGTGCTAAGTACTCCCAACTCTATCAACAATGTAGGTTTTACGAGATTTCAAAGTCTCTCTTATTTTCTTGTACTTATACTTGGAATTCTCTGTGTAAACCTCTGTAACTTCTCTAGGTAGATGAATCACTGTGTACTTTCTCTTGTTTCTATCTGTTACCAATTTTGAGAAACTAATACATTCTCTGTTCACTGTTTCCCAGTCTTAGAGAAGTAGATTTCTTTCTGCGAAAGTGCTGTTTTCACAGTGCTAAGTACACCCAACTCTATGAACAATGTATGTTTTAAGAGTTTTCTAAGTCTCTCTTATTTTCTTGTACTTATACTTGGAATTCTCTGTGTAAACCGCTGTAACTTCTCTACCTAGATGAATCACTGTGTACTTTCTCTTGTTTCTATCTGTAACCATTCTTTAGAAACTCATACATTCTCTGTTCATGGTTTCACGGTCTTAGAGAAGCAGATTTCTTTCGGCGAAAGTGATGTTTTCTCAGTGCTAAGTACTCCCAACTCAGTCAACAATGTAGGTTTTACTAGTTTTCTAAGTCTCTCTTATTTGCTTGGAGTTACACTTGTAAGTCTCTGTGTAAACCTCTGTAACTTCTGTAGGTAGATGAATCACTGTGTACTTTCTCTTGTTTCTATCTGTTACCAATTTTGAGAAACTAATACATTCTCTGTTCACTGTTTCCCGGTCTTAGAGAAGTAGATTTCTTTCTGCGAAAGTGCTGTTTTCACAGTGCTAAGTACTCCCAACTCTATCAACAATGTAGGTTTTACGAATTTTCTAAGTCTCTCTTATTTTCTTGTACTTATACTTGGAATTCTCTGTGTAAGCCTCTGTAACTTCTCTAGGTAGATGAATCACTGTGTACTTTCTCTTGTTTCTATCTGTTACCAGTCTTGAGTAACACATACATTCTCTATTTACTGTTTCGCGGTCTTAGAGAAGTAGATTTCTTCTTGCGAAAGTGCTGTTTTCACAGTGCTAAGTACTCCCAACTCTATCAACAATGTAGGTTTTACCAGTTTTCTAAGTCTCTCTGATTTTCTTGTACTTATACTTGGAATTCTCTGTGTAAACCTCTGAAACTTCTCTAGGTAGATGAATCACTGTGTACTTTCTCTTGTTTCTATCTGTTACCAGTCTTGAGTAACACATACATTCTCTATTCACTGTTTCGCGGTCTTAGAGAAGTAGATTTCTTCTTGCGAAAGTGCTGTTTTCACAGTGCTAAGTACTCCCAACTCTATCAACAATGTAGGTTTTACCAGTTTTCTAAGTCTCTCTCATTTTCTTGTACTTATACTTGGAATTCTCTGTGTAAACCTCTGAAACTTCTCTAGGTAGATGAATCACTGTGTACTTTCTCTTGTTTCTATCTGTTACCAATCTTGAGAAACTGATACATTCTCTGTTCACTGTTTCCCGGTCTTAGAGAACTAGATTTCTTTCTGCGAAAGTGCTGTTTTCACAGTTGTAAGTACTCCCAACTCTATCAACAATGTAGGTTTTACCAGTTTTATCAGTCTCTCTTATTTTCTTGTACTTATACTTGGAATTCTCTGTGTAAACCTCTGTAACTTCTCTAGGTAGATGAATCACTGTGTACTTTCTCTTGTTTCTATCTGTTACCAGTCTTGAGTAACACATACATTCTCTATTCACTGTTTCGCGGTCTTAGAGAAGTAGATTTCTTCTTGCGAAAGTGCTGTTTTCACAGTGCTAAGTACTCCCAACTCTATCAACAATGTAGGTTTTACCAGTTTTCTAAGTCTCTCTGATTTTCTTGTACTTATACTTGGAATTCTCTGTGTAAACCTCTGAAACTTCTCTAGGTAGATGAATCACTGTGTACTTTCTCTTGTTTCTATCTGTTACCAATCTTGAGAAAGTGATACATTCTCTGTTCACTGTTTCCCGGTCTTAGAGAACTAGATTTCTTTCTGCGAAAGTGCTGTTTTCACAGTGCTAAGTACTCCCAACTCTATCAACAATGTAGGTTTTACCAGTTTTATAAGTCTCTCTTAGTTTCTTGTACTTATACTTGGAATTCTCTGTGTAAACCTCTGTAACTTCTCTAGGTCGATGAATCACTGTGTACTTTCTCTTGTTTCTATCTGTTACCAATTTTGAGAAACTAATACATTCTCTGTTCACTGTTTCCCGGTCTTAGAGAAGTAGATTTCTTTCGGCGAAAGTGCTGTTTTCACAGTGCTAAGTACTCCCAACTCTATCAACAATGTAGGTTTTACGAGATTTCAAAGTCTCTCTTATTTTCTTGTACTTATACTTGGAATTCTCTGTGTAAACCGCTGTAACTTCTCTAGGTAGATGAATCACTGTGTACCCTCTCTTGTTTCTATCTGTAACCATTCTTTAGAAACTCATACATTCTCTGTTCATGGTTTCACGGTCTTAGAGAAGCAGATTTCTTTCGGCGAAAGTGATGTTTTCTCAGTGCTAAGTACTCCCAACTCAGTCAACAATGTAGGTTTTACTAGTTTTCTAAGTCTCTCTTATTTGCTTGGAGTTACACTTGTAAGTCTCTGTGTAAACCTCTGTAACTTCTGTAGGTAGATGAATCACTGTGTACTTTCTCTTGTTTCTATCTGTTACCAATTTTGAGAAACTAATACATTCTCTGTTCACTGTTTCCCGGTCTTAGAGAAGTAGATTTCTTTCTGCGAAAGTGCTGTTTTCACAGTGCTAAGTACTCCCAACTCTATCAACAATGTAGGTTTTACGAATTTTCTAAGTCTCTCTTATTTTCTTGTACTTATACTTGGAATTCTCTGTGTAAGCCTCTGTAACTTCTCTAGGTAGATGAATCACTGTGTACTTTCTCTTGTTTCTATCTGTTACCAGTCTTGAGTAACACATACATTCTCTATTCACTGTTTCGCGGTCTTAGAGAAGTAGATTTCTTCTTGCGAAAGTGCTGTTTTCACAGTGCTAAGTACTCCCAACTCTATCAACAATGTAGGTTTTACCAGTTTTCTAAGTCTCTCTGATTTTCTTGTACTTATACTTGGCATTCTCTGTGTAAACCTCTGAAACTTCTCTAGGTAGATGAATCACTGTGTACTTTCTCTTGTTTCTATCTGTTACCAATCTTGAGAAAGTGATACATTCTCTGTTCACTGTTTCCCGGTCTTAGAGAACTAGATTTCTTTCTGCGAAAGTGCTGTTTTCACAGTGCTAAGTACTCCCAACTCTATCAACAATGTAGGTTTTACCAGTTTTATCAGTCTCTCTTATTTTCTTGTACTTATACTTGGAATTCTCTGTGTAAACCTCTGTAACTTCTCTAGGTAGATGAATCACTGTGTACTTTCTCTTGTTTCTATCTGTTACCAGTCTTGAGTAACACATACATTCTCTGTTCACTGTTTTGCGGTTTTAGAGAAGTAGATTTCTTCTTGCAAAAGTGCTGTTTTCACACTGCTAAGTACTCCCAGCTCTATCAACAATGTAGGTTTTACGAGATTTCAAAGTCTCTCTTATTTTCTTGTACTTATACTTGGAATTCTCTGTGTAAACCTCTGTAACTTCTCTAGGTAGATGAATCACTGTGTACTTTCTCTTGTTTCTATCTGTTACCAATTTTGAGAAACTAATACATTCTCTGTTCACTGTTTCCCGGTCTTAGAGAAGTAGATTTCTTTCTGCGAAAGTGCTGTTTTCACAGTGCTAAGTACTCCCAACTCTATCAACAATGTAGATTTTAAGACTTTTCTAAGTCTCTCTTATTTTCTTGTACTTATACTTGGAATTCTCTGTGTAAACCGCTGTAACTTCTCTACCTAGATGAATCACTGTGTACTTTCCCTTGTTTCTATCTGTAACCATTCTTTAGAAACTCATACATTCTCTGTTCATGGTTTCACGGTCTTAGAGAAGCAGATTTCTTTCGGCGAAAGTGATGTTTTCACAGTGCTAAGTACTCCCAACTCAGTCAACAATGTAGGTTTTACTAGTTTTCTAAGTCTCTCTTATTTGCTTGGAGTTACACTTGTAAGTCTCTGTGTAAACCTCTGTAACTTCTGTAGGTAGATGAATCACTGTGTACTTTCTCTTGTTTCTATCTGTTACCAGTCTTGAGTAACACATACATTCTCTATTCACTGTTTCGCGGTCTTAGAGAAGCAGATTTCTTTCGGCAAAAGTGATGTTTTCTCAGTGCTAAGTACTCCCAACTCAGTCAACAATGTAGGTTTTACTAGTTTTCTAAGTCTCTCTTATTTGCTTGGAGTTACACTTGTAAGTCTCTGTGTAAACCTCTGTAACTTCTGTAGGTAGATGAATCACTGTGTACTTTCTCTTGTTTCTATCTGTTACCAATTTTGAGAAACTAATACATTCTCTGTTCACTGTTTCCCGGTCTTAGAGAAGTAGATTTCTTTCTGCGAAAGTGCTGTTTTCACAGTGCTAAGTACTCCCAACTCTATCAACAATGTAGGTTTTACGAATTTTCTAAGTCTCTCTTATTTTCTTGTACTTATACTTGGAATTCTCTGTGTAAGCCTCTGTAACTTCTCTAGGTAGATGAATCACTGTGTACTTTCTCTTGTTTCTATCTGTTACCAGTCTTGAGTAACACATACATTCTCTATTCACTGTTTCGCGGTCTTAGAGAAGTAGATTTCTTCTTGCGAAAGTGCTGTTTTCACAGTGCTAAGTACTCCCAACTCTATCAACAATGTAGGTTTTACCAGTTTTCTAAGTCTCTGTGATTTTCTTGTACTTATACTTGGAATTCTCTGTGTAAACCTCTGAAACTTCTCTAGGTAGATGAATCACTGTGTACTTTCTCTTGTTTCTATCTGTTACCAGTCTTGAGTAACACATACATTCTCTATTCACTGTTTCGCGGTCTTAGAGAAGTAGATTTCTTCTTGCGAAAGTGCTGTTTTCACAGTGCTAAGTACTCCCAACTCTATCAACAATGTAGGTTTTACCAGTTTTCTAAGTCTCTCTGATTTTCTTGTACTTATACTTGGCATTCTCTGTGTAAACCTCTGAAACTTCTCTAGGTAGATGAATCACTGTGTACTTTCTCTTGTTTCTATCTGTTACCAATCTTGAGAAAGTGATACATTCTCTGTTCACTGTTTCCCGGTCTTAGAGAACTAGATTTCTTTCTGCGAAAGTGCTGTTTTCACAGTGCTAAGTACTCCCAACTCTATCAACAATGTAGGTTTTACCAGTTTTATCAGTCTCTCTTATTTTCTTGTACTTATACATGGAATTCTCTGTGTAAACCTCTGTAACTTCTCTAGGTAGATGAATCACTGTGTACTTTCTCTTGTTTCTATCTGTTACCAGTCTTGAGTAACACATACATTCTCTATTCACTGTTTCGCGGTCTTAGAGAAGTAGATTTCTTCTTGCGAAAGTGCTGTTTTCACAGTGCTAAGTACGCCCAACTCTATCAACAATGTAGGTTTTACCAGTTTTCTAAGTCTCTCTGATTTTCTTGTACTTATACTTGGAATTCTCTGTGTAAACCTCTGAAACTTCTCTAGGTAGATGAATCACTGTGTACTTTCTCTTGTTTCTATCTGTTACCAATCTTGAGAAAGTGATACATTCTCTGTTCACTGTTTCCCGATCTTAGAGAACTAGATTTCTTTCTGCGAAAGTGCTGTTTTCACAGTGCTAAGTACTCCCAACTCTATCAACAATGTAGGTTTTACCAGTTTTATAAGTCTCTCTTAGTTTCTTGTACTTATACTTGGAATTCTCTGTGTAAACCTCTGTAACTTCTCTAGGTCGATGAATCACTGTGTACTTTCTCTTGTTTCTATCTGTTACCAGTCTTGAGTAACACATACATTCTCTGTTCACTGTTTCCCGGTCTTAGAGAAGTAGATTTCTTTCTGCGAAAGTGCTGTTTTCACAGTGCTAAGTACTCCCAACTCTATCAACAATGTAGGTTTTACGAGATTTCAAAGTCTCTCTTACTTTCTTGTACTTATACTTGGAATTCTCTGTGTAAACCTCTGTAACTTCTCTAGGTAGATGAATCACTGTGTACTTTCTCTTGTTTCTATCTGTTACCACTTTTGAGAAACTAATACATTCTCTGTTCACTGTTTCCCGGTCTTAGAGAAGTAGATTTCTTTCTGCGAAAGTGCTGTTTTCACAGTGCTAAGTACTCCCAACTCTATCAACAATGTAGGTTTTAAGAGTTTTCTAAGTCTCTCTTATTTTCTTGTACTTATACTTGGAATTCTCTGTGTAAACCGCTGTAAATTCTCTACCTAGATGAATCACTGTGTACTTTCTCTTGTTTCTATCTGTAACCATTCTTTAGAAACTCATACATTCTCTGTTCATGGTTTCACGGTCTTAGAGAAGCAGATTTCTTTCGGCGAAAGTGATGTTTTCTCAGTGCTAAGTACTCCCAACTCAGTCAACAATGTAGGTTTTACTAGTTTTCTAAGTCTCTCTTATTTGCTTGGAGTTACACTTGTAAGTCTCTGTGTAAACCTCTGTAACTTCTGTAGGTAGATGAATCACTGTGTACTTTCTCTTGTTTCTATCTGTTACCAATTTTGAGAAACTAATACATTCTCTGTTCACTGTTTCCCGGTCTTAGAGAAGTAGATTTCTTTCTGCGAAAGTGCTGTTTTCACAGTGCTAAGTACTCCCAACTCTATCAACAATGTAGGTTTTACGAATTTTCTAAGTCTCTCTTATTTTCTTGTACTTATACTTGGAATTCTCTGTGTAAGCCTCTGTAACTTCTCTAGGTAGATGAATCACCGTGTACTTTCTCTTGTTTCTATCTGTTACCAGTCTTGAGTAACACATACATTCTCTATTCACTGTTTCGCGGTCTTAGAGAAGTAGATTTCTTCTTGCGAATGTGCTGTTTTCACAGTGCTAAGTACTCCCAACTCTATCAACAATGTAGGTTTTACCAGTTTTCTAAGTCTCTCTGATTTTCTTGTACTTATACTTGGCATTCTCTGTGTAAACCTCTGAAACTTCTCTAGGTAGATGAATCACTGTGTACTTTCTCTTGTTTCTATCTGTTACCAATCTTGAGAAAGTGATACATTCTCTGTTCACTGTTTCCCGGTCTTAGAGAACTAGATTTCTTTCTGCGAAAGTGCTGTTTTCACAGTGCTAAGTACTCCCAACTCTATCAACAATGTAGGTTTTACCAGTTTTATCAGTCTCTCTTATTTTCTTGTACTTATACTTGGAATTCTCTGTGTAAACCTCTGTAACTTCTCTAGGTAGATGAATCACTGTGTACTTTCTCTTGTTTCTATCTGTTACCAGTCTTGAGTAACACAAACATTCTCTATTCACTGTTTCGCGGTCTTAGAGAAGTAGATTTCTTCTTGCGAAAGTGCTGTTTTCACAGTGCTAAGTACGCCCAACTCTATCAACAATGTAGGTTTTACCAGTTTTCTAAGTCTCTCTGATTTTCTTGTACTTATACTTGGAATTCTCTGTGTAAACTTCTGAAACTTCTCTAGGTAGATGAATCACTGTGTACTTTCTCTTGTTTCTATCTGTTACCAATCTTGAGAAAGTGATACATTCTCTGTTCACTGTTTCCCGATCTTAGAGAACTAGATTTCTTTCTGCGAAAGTGCTGTTTTCACAGTGCTAAGTACTCCCAACTCTATCAACAATGTAGGTTTTACCAGTTTTATAAGTCTCTCTTAGTTTCTTGTACTTATACTTGGAATTCTCTGTGTAAACCTCTGTAACTTCTCTAGGTCGATGAATCACTGTGTACTTTCTCTTGTTTCTATCTGTTACCAGTCTTGAGTAACACATACATTCTCTGTTCACTGTTTCCCGGTCTTAGAGAAGTAGATTTCTTTCTGCGAAAGTGCTGTTTTCACAGTGCTAAGTACTCCCAACTCTATCAACAATGTAGGTTTTACGAGATTTCAAAGTCTCTCTTACTTTCTTGTACTTATACTTGGAATTCTCTGTGTAAACCTCTGTAACTTCTCTAGGTAGATGAATCACTGTGTACTTTCTCTTGTTTCTATCTGTTACCAATTTTGAGAAACTAATACATTCTCTGTTCACTGTTTCCCGGTCTTAGAGAAGTAGATTTCTTTCTGCGAAAGTGCTGTTTTCACAGTGCTAAGTACTCCCAACTCTATCAACAATGTAGGTTTTAAGAGTTTTCTAAGTCTCTCTTATTTTCTTGTACTTATACTTGGAATTCTCTGTGTAAACCGCTGTAAATTCTCTACCTAGATGAATCACTGTGTACTTTCTCTTGTTTCTATCTGTAACCATTCTTTAGAAACTCATACATTCTCTGTTCATGGTTTCACGGTCTTAGAGAAGCAGATTTCTTTCGGCGAAAGTGATGTTTTCTCAGTGCTAAGTACTCCCAACTCAGTCAACAATGTAGGTTTTACTAGTTTTCTAAGTCTCTCTTATTTGCTTGCAGTTACACTTGTAAGTCTCTGTGTAAACCTCTGTAACTTCTGTAGGTAGATGAATCACTGTGTACTTTCTCTTGTTTCTATCTGTTACCAATTTTGAGAAACTAATACATTCTCTGTTCACTCTTTCCCGGTCTTAGAGAAGTAGATTTCTTTCTGCGAAAGTGCTGTTTTCACAGTGCTAAGTACTCCCAACTCTATCAACAATGTAGGTTTTACGAATTTTCTAAGTCTCTCTTATTTTCTTGTACTTATACTTGGAATTCTCTGTGTAAGCCTCTGTAACTTCTCTAGGTAGATGAATCACTGTGTACTTTCTCTTGTTTCTATCTGTTACCAGTCTTGAGTAACACATACATTCTCTATTCACTGTTTCCCGGTCTTAGAGAAGTAGATTTCTTCTTGCGAAAGTGCTGTTTTCACAGTGCTAAGTACTCCCAACTCTATCAACAATGTAGGTTTTACCAGTTTTCTAAGTCTCTCTGATTTTCTTGTACTTATACTTGGCATTCTCTGTGTAAACCTCTGAAACTTCTCTAGGTAGATGAATCACTGTGTACTTTCTCTTGTTTCTATCTGTTACCAATCTTGAGAAAGTGATACATTCTCTGTTCACTGTTTCCCGGTCTTAGAGAACTAGATTTCTTTCTGCGAAAGTGCTGTTTTCACAGTGCTAAGTACTCCCAACTCTATCAACAATGTAGGTTTTACCAGTTTTATCAGTCTCTCTTATTTTCTTGTACTTATACTTGGAATTCTCTGTGTAAACCTCTGTAACTTCTCTAGGTAGATGAATCACTGTGTACTTTCTCTTGTTTCTATCTGTTACCAGTCTTGAGTAACACATACATTCTCTATTCACTGTTTCGCGGTCTTAGAGAAGTAGATTTCTTCTTGCGAAAGTGCTGTTTTCACAGTGCTAAGTACGCCCAACTCTATCAACAATGTAGGTTTTACCAGTTTTCTAAATCTCTCTGATTTTCTTGTACTTATACTTGGAATTCTCTGTGTAAACCTCTGAAACTTCTCTAGGTAGATGAATCACTGTGTACTTTCTCTTGTTTCTATCTGTTACCAATCTTGAGAAAGTGATACATTCTCTGTTCACTGTTTCCCGATCTTAGAGAACTAGATTTCTTTCTGCGAAAGTGCTGTTTTCACAGTGCTAAGTACTCCCAACTCTATCAACAATGTAGGTTTTACCAGTTTTATAAGTCTCTCTTAGTTTCTTGTACTTATACTTGGAATTCTCTGTGTAAACCTCTGTAACTTCTCTAGGTCGATGAATCACTGTGTACTTTCTCTTGTTTCTATCTGTTACCAGTCTTGAGTAACACATACATTCTCTGTTCACTGTTTCCCGGTCTTAGAGAAGTAGATTTCTTTCTGCGAAAGTGCTGTTTTCACAGTGCTAAGTACTCCCAACTCTATCAACAATGTAGGTTTTACGAGATTTCAAAGTCTCTCTTACTTTCTTGTACTTATACTTGGAATTCTCTGTGTAAACCTCTGTAACTTCTCTAGGTAGATGAATCACTGTGTACTTTCTCTTGTTTCTATCTGTTACCACTTTTGAGAAACTAATACATTCTCTGTTCACTGTTTCCCGGTCTTAGAGAAGTAGATTTCTTTCTGCGAAAGTGCTGTTTTCACAGTGCTAAGTACTCCCAACTCTATCAACAATGTAGGTTTTAAGAGTTTTCTAAGTCTCTCTTATTTTCTTGTACTTATACTTGGAATTCTCTGTGTAAACCGCTGTAAATTCTCTACCTAGATGAATCACTGTGTACTTTCTCTTGTTTCTATCTGTAACCATTCTTTAGAAACTCATACATTCTCTGTTCATGGTTTCACGGTCTTAGAGAAGCAGATTTCTTTCGGCGAAAGTGATGTTTTCTCAGTGCTAAGTACTCCCAACTCAGTCAACAATGTAGGTTTTACTAGTTTTCTAAGTCTCTCTTATTTGCTTGGAGTTACACTTGTAAGTCTCTGTGTAAACCTCTGTAACTTCTGTAGGTAGATGAATCACTGTGTACTTTCTCTTGTTTCTATCTGTTACCAATTTTGAGAAACTAATACATTCTCTGTTCACTGTTTCCCGGTCTTAGAGAAGTAGATTTCTTTCTGCGAAAGTGCTGTTTTCACAGTGCTAAGTACTCCCAACTCTATCAACAATGTAGGTTTTACGAATTTTCTAAGTCTCTCTTATTTTCTTGTACTTATACTTGGAATTCTCTGTGTAAGCCTCTGTAACTTCTCTAGGTAGATGAATCACCGTGTACTTTCTCTTGTTTCTATCTGTTACCAGTCTTGAGTAACACATACATTCTCTATTCACTGTTTCGCGGTCTTAGAGAAGTAGATTTCTTCTTGCGAATGTGCTGTTTTCACAGTGCTAAGTACTCCCAACTCTATCAACAATGTAGGTTTTACCAGTTTTCTAAGTCTCTCTGATTTTCTTGTACTTATACTTGGCATTCTCTGTGTAAACCTCTGAAACTTCTCTAGGTAGATGAATCACTGTGTACTTTCTCTTGTTTCTATCTGTTACCAATCTTGAGAAAGTGATACATTCTCTGTTCACTGTTTCCCGGTCTTAGAGAACTAGATTTCTTTCTGCGAAAGTGCTGTTTTCACAGTGCTAAGTACTCCCAACTCTATCAACAATGTAGGTTTTACCAGTTTTATCAGTCTCTCTTATTTTCTTGTACTTATACTTGGAATTCTCTGTGTAAACCTCTGTAACTTCTCTAGGTAGATGAATCACTGTGTACTTTCTCTTGTTTCTATCTGTTACCAGTCTTGAGTAACACAAACATTCTCTATTCACTGTTTCGCGGTCTTAGAGAAGTAGATTTCTTCTTGCGAAAGTGCTGTTTTCACAGTGCTAAGTACGCCCAACTCTATCAACAATGTAGGTTTTACCAGTTTTCTAAGTCTCTCTGATTTTCTTGTACTTATACTTGGAATTCTCTGTGTAAACTTCTGAAACTTCTCTAGGTAGATGAATCACTGTGTACTTTCTCTTGTTTCTATCTGTTACCAATCTTGAGAAAGTGATACATTCTCTGTTCACTGTTTCCCGATCTTAGAGAACTAGATTTCTTTCTGCGAAAGTGCTGTTTTCACAGTGCTAAGTACTCCCAACTCTATCAACAATGTAGGTTTTACCAGTTTTATAAGTCTCTCTTAGTTTCTTGTACTTATACTTGGAATTCTCTGTGTAAACCTCTGTAACTTCTCTAGGTCGATGAATCACTGTGTACTTTCTCTTGTTTCTATCTGTTACCAGTCTTGAGTAACACATACATTCTCTGTTCACTGTTTCCCGGTCTTAGAGAAGTAGATTTCTTTCTGCGAAAGTGCTGTTTTCACAGTGCTAAGTACTCCCAACTCTATCAACAATGTAGGTTTTACGAGATTTCAAAGTCTCTCTTACTTTCTTGTACTTATACTTGGAATTCTCTGTGTAAACCTCTGTAACTTCTCTAGGTAGATGAATCACTGTGTACTTTCTCTTGTTTCTATCTGTTACCAATTTTGAGAAACTAATACATTCTCTGTTCACTGTTTCCCGGTCTTAGAGAAGTAGATTTCTTTCTGCGAAAGTGCTGTTTTCACAGTGCTAAGTACTCCCAACTCTATCAACAATGTAGGTTTTAAGAGTTTTCTAAGTCTCTCTTATTTTCTTGTACTTATACTTGGAATTCTCTGTGTAAACCGCTGTAAATTCTCTACCTAGATGAATCACTGTGTACTTTCTCTTGTTTCTATCTGTAACCATTCTTTAGAAACTCATACATTCTCTGTTCATGGTTTCACGGTCTTAGAGAAGCAGATTTCTTTCGGCGAAAGTGATGTTTTCTCAGTGCTAAGTACTCCCAACTCAGTCAACAATGTAGGTTTTACTAGTTTTCTAAGTCTCTCTTATTTGCTTGCAGTTACACTTGTAAGTCTCTGTGTAAACCTCTGTAACTTCTGTAGGTAGATGAATCACTGTGTACTTTCTCTTGTTTCTATCTGTTACCAATTTTGAGAAACTAATACATTCTCTGTTCACTCTTTCCCGGTCTTAGAGAAGTAGATTTCTTTCTGCGAAAGTGCTGTTTTCACAGTGCTAAGTACTCCCAACTCTATCAACAATGTAGGTTTTACGAATTTTCTAAGTCTCTCTTATTTTCTTGTACTTATACTTGGAATTCTCTGTGTAAGCCTCTGTAACTTCTCTAGGTAGATGAATCACTGTGTACTTTCTCTTGTTTCTATCTGTTACCAGTCTTGAGTAACACATACATTCTCTATTCACTGTTTCCCGGTCTTAGAGAAGTAGATTTCTTCTTGCGAAAGTGCTGTTTTCACAGTGCTAAGTACTCCCAACTCTATCAACAATGTAGGTTTTACCAGTTTTCTAAGTCTCTCTGATTTTCTTGTACTTATACTTGGCATTCTCTGTGTAAACCTCTGAAACTTCTCTAGGTAGATGAATCACTGTGTACTTTCTCTTGTTTCTATCTGTTACCAATCTTGAGAAAGTGATACATTCTCTGTTCACTGTTTCCCGGTCTTAGAGAACTAGATTTCTTTCTGCGAAAGTGCTGTTTTCACAGTGCTAAGTACTCCCAACTCTATCAACAATGTAGGTTTTACCAGTTTTATCAGTCTCTCTTATTTTCTTGTACTTATACTTGGAATTCTCTGTGTAAACCTCTGTAACTTCTCTAGGTAGATGAATCACTGTGTACTTTCTCTTGTTTCTATCTGTTACCAGTCTTGAGTAACACATACATTCTCTATTCACTGTTTCGCGGTCTTAGAGAAGTAGATTTCTTCTTGCGAAAGTGCTGTTTTCACAGTGCTAAGTACGCCCAACTCTATCAACAATGTAGGTTTTACCAGTTTTCTAAATCTCTCTGATTTTCTTGTACTTATACTTGGAATTCTCTGTGTAAACCTCTGAAACTTCTCTAGGTAGATGAATCACTGTGTACTTTCTCTTGTTTCTATCTGTTACCAATCTTGAGAAAGTGATACATTCTCTGTTCACTGTTTCCCGATCTTAGAGAACTAGATTTCTTTCTGCGAAAGTGCTGTTTTCACAGTGCTAAGTACTCCCAACTCTATCAACAATGTAGGTTTTACCAGTTTTATAAGTCTCTCTTAGTTTCTTGTACTTATACTTGGAATTCTCTGTGTAAACCTCTGTAACTTCTCTAGGTCGATGAATCACTGTGTACTTTCTCTTGTTTCTATCTGTTACCAGTCTTGAGTAACACATACATTCTCTGTTCACTGTTTCCCGGTCTTAGAGAAGTAGATTTCTTTCTGCGAAAGTGCTGTTTTCACAGTGCTAAGTACTCCCAACTCTATCAACAATGTAGGTTTTACGAGATTTCAAAGTCTCTCTTACTTTCTTGTACTTATACTTGGAATTCTCTGTGTAAACCTCTGTAACTTCTCTAGGTAGATGAATCACTGTGTACTTTCTCTTGTTTCTATCTGTTACCAATTTTGAGAAACTAATACATTCTCTGTTCACTGTTTCCCGGTCTTAGAGAAGTAGATTTCTTTCTGCGAAAGTGCTGTTTTCACAGTGCTAAGTACTCCCAACTCTATCAACAATGTAGGTTTTAAGAGTTTTCTAAGTCTCTCTTATTTTCTTGTACTTATACTTGGAATTCTCTGTGTAAACCGCTGTAAATTCTCTACCTAGATGAATCACTGTGTACTTTCTCTTGTTTCTATCTGTAACCATTCTTTAGAAACTCATACATTCTCTGTTCATGGTTTCACGGTCTTAGAGAAGCAGATTTCTTTCGGCGAAAGTGATGTTTTCTCAGTGCTAAGTACTCCCAACTCAGTCAACAATGTAGGTTTTACTAGTTTTCTAAGTCTCTCTTATTTTCTTGGAGTTACACTTGTAAGTCTCTGTGTAAACCTCTGTAACTTCTGTAGGTAGATGAATCACTGTGTACTTTCTCTTGTTTCTATCTGTTACCAATTTTGAGAAACTAATACATTCTCTGTTCACTGTTTCCCGGTCTTAGAGAAGTAGATTTCTTTCTGCGAAAGTGCTGTTTTCACAGTGCTAAGTACTCCCAACTCTATCAACAATGTAGGTTTTACGAATTTTCTAAGTCTCTCTTATTTTCTTGTACTTATACTTGGAATTCTCTGTGTAAGCCTCTGTAACTTCTCTAGGTAGATGAATCACTGTGTACTTTCTCTTGTTTCTATCTGTTACCAGTCTTGAGTAACACATACATTCTCTGTTCACTGTTTTGCGGTTTTAGAGAAGTAGATTTCTTCTTGCGAAAGTGCTGTTTTCACACTGCTAAGTACTCCCAACTCTATCAACAATGTAGGTTTTACGAGATTTCAAAGTCTCTCTTATTTTCTTGTACTTATACTTGGAATTCTCTGTGTAAACCTCTGTAACTTCTCTAGGTAGATGAATCACTGTGTACTTTCTCTTGTTTCTATCTGTTACCAATTTTGAGAAACTAATACATTCTCTGTTCACTGTTTCCCGGTCTTAGAGAAGTAGATTTCTTTCTGCGAAAGTGCTGTTTTCACAGTGCTAAGTACTCCCAACTCTATCAACAATGTAGGTTTTACCAGTTTTCTAAGTCTCTCTTATTTTCTT
>CM053147.1:129428332-129533332 GCA_028571685.1 Heterohyrax brucei | reverse complement strand
TATCAACAATGTAGGTTTTACTAGTTTTCTAAGTCTCTCTTATTTTCTTGTACTTATACTTGGAATTCTCTGTGTAAACCTCTGTAACTTCTCTAAGTAGATGAATCACTGTGTACTTTCTCTTATTTCTATCTGTTACCAGTCTGGAGAAACACATACATTCTCTGTTCACTGTTTCGAGCGCTTAGAGAAGTATATTTCTCTCTCCGAAAGTGCTGTTTTCACAGTGCTAAGTACTCCCAACTCTATCAACAATGTAGGTTTTAGCAGTTTTCTAAGTCTCTCTTATTTTCTTGTACTTATACTTGGAATTCTCAGTGTAAGCCTCTGTAACTTCTCTAGGTAGATGAATCACTGTGTACTTTCTCTGGTTTCTATCTGTTACCACTCTTTAGAAACTCGTACATTCTCTGTTCACTGTTTCCCGGTCTTAGAGAAGTTGATTTCTTTCTGCGAAAATGGTGTTTTCACAGTGCTAAGTACTCCCAACTCTATGATCAATG
Organism: Heterohyrax brucei; assembly: GCA_028571685.1. Classification (NCBI taxonomy): domain Eukaryota; kingdom Metazoa; phylum Chordata; class Mammalia; order Hyracoidea; family Procaviidae; genus Heterohyrax; species Heterohyrax brucei. The sequence continues at coordinate 129,532,829 of CM053147.1, read as the reverse complement.
TAGGTTTTACCAGTTTTCCAAGTCTCTCTTATTTTCTTGTACTTATACTTGGAATTCTTTGTGTAAACCTCTGTAACTTCTCTAGGTAGATGAATCACTGTGGACTTTCTCTTGTTTCTATCTCTTACCAGTCTTGAGAAACTCAGACATTCTCTGTCCACTGTTTCCCGGTCTTAGAGAAGTAGATTTCTTTGTGCGAAAGTGCTGTTTTCACAGTGCTAAGTACTCCCGACTCTATCAACAATGTTGGTTTTACCAGTTTTCTAAGTCTCTCTTATTTTCTTGTACTTATACTTGGAATTCTCTGTGTAAACCTTTGAAACTTCTCTAGGTAGATGAATCACTGTGTACTTTCTCTTGTTTCTATCTGTTACCAATCTTGAGAAACTCATACATTCTCTGTTCACTGTTTCCCGGTCTTAGAGAAGTATATTTCTTTCTGCGAAATTGCTGTTTTCACAGTGCTAAGTACTCCCAACTCTATCAACAATGTAGGTTTTACCAGTTTTCTAAGTCTCTCTTATTTTCTTGTACTTATACTTGGAATTCTCTGTGTAAACCTCTGTAACTTCTCTAGGTAGATGAATCACTGTGTACTTTCTTTTGTTTCTATCTGTTACCACTCTTGAGAAACTCATACATTCTCTGTTCACTGTTTCCCGGTCTTAGAGAAGTATATTTCTTTCTGCGAAAGTGCTGTTTTCACAGTGCTAAGTACTCCCAACTCTATCAACAATGTAGGTTTTGCCAGTTTTCTAAGTCTCTCTTATTTTCTTGTACTGATACTTGGAATTATCTGTGTAAACCTCTGTAACTTCTCTAGGTAGATGAATCACTGTATACTTTCTCTTGTTTCTATCTGTTAGCAGTCTTGAGAAACCCATACATTCTCTGTTCACTGTTTCCCGGTCTTAGAGAAGTAGATTTCTTTGTGCGAAAGTGCTGTTTTCACAGTGCTAAGTACTCCCAACTCTATCAACAATGTAGGTTTTACCAGTTTTCTAAGTCTCTCTTATTTTCTTGTACTTATACTTGGAATTCTCTGTGTAAACCTCTGAAACTTCTCTAGGTAGATGAATCACTGTGTACTTTCTCTTATTTCTATCTGTTACCACTCTTTAGAAACTCATACATTCTCTGTTCACTGTTTCCCGGTCTTAGAGAAGTTGATTTCTTTCTGCGAAAGTGCTGTTTTCACAGTGCTAAGTACTCCCAACTTTATCAACAATGTAGGTTTTACCAGTTTTCTAAGTCTCTCTTATTTTCTTGCACTTATACATGGAATTCTCTGTGTAAACCTCTGTAACTTTTCTAGCTAGATGAATCACGGTTTGCTTTCTCTTGTTTCTATCTGTAACCAATCTTTAGAAACTCATACATTCTCTGTTCATGGTTTCAGGGTCTTAGAGAAGTAGATTTCTTTCAGCGAAAGTGATGTTTTCACAGTGCTAAGAACTCCCAACTCAGTCAACAATGTAGGTTTTACCAGTTTTCTAAGTCTCTCTTATTTGCTTGGAGTTACACTTGTAATTCTCTGTGTAAACCTCTGTAACTTCTGTAGGTAGATGAATCACTGTGTACTTTCTCTTGTTTCTACCTGTTACCAATTTTGAGAAACTAATACATTCTCTGTTCACTGTTTCCCGGTCTTAGAGAAGTAGTTTTCTTTCTGCGAAAGTGCTGTTTTCACAGTGCTAAGTACTCCCAACTCTATCAACAATGTAGGTTTTACCAGTTTTCTAAGTCTCTCTTATTTTCTTGTACTTATACTTGGAATTCTCTGTGTAAACCTCTGTAAGTGTTCTAGGCACATGAATCACTGTTTACTTTCTCTTATTTCTATCTGTTACCAGTCTGGAGAAACACATACATTCTCTGTTCACTGTTTCGCGGTCTTAAAGAAGTAGATTTCTTTCCACGAAAGTGCTGTTTTCACTGTGCTAAGTACTTACAACTCTATCAACAATGTAGGTTTTACCAGTTTTCTAAGTCTCCCTTATTTTCTTGTACTTATACTTGGAATTCTCTGTGTAAACGTCTGTAACTTCCCTAGGTAGATGAATCACTGTGTACTTTCTTTTGTTTCTATCTGTTACCACTCTTTAGAAACTCATACATTCTCTGTTCACTGTTTCCCGGTCTTAGAGAAGTTGATTTCTTTCTGCGAAAGTGCTGTTTTCACAGTGCTAAGTACTCCCAACTCTATCAACAATGTAGGTTTTACCAGTTTTCTAAGTCTCTCTTATTTTCTTGTACTTATACTTGGAATTATCTGTGTAAACCTCTGAAACTTCTCTAGGTAGATGAATCACTGTGTACTTTCTCTTGTTTCTATCTGTTACCAATCTTGAGAAACTCATACATTCTCAGTTCACTGTTTCTCGGTCTTAGAGAAGTAGATTTCTTTCTGCGAAAGTGCTGTTTTCACAGTGCTAAGTACTCCCAACTCTATCAACAATGTAGGTTTTACCAGTTTTCTAAGTCTCTCTTATTTTCTTGGAGTTACACTTGGATTTCTCTGTGTAAACCTCTGTAACTTCTCTAGGTAGATGAATCACTGTGTATTTTCTCTTGTTTCTATCTGTTACCAGTCTTGAGAAACTCATACATTCTCTGTTCACTGTTTTGCGGTCTTAGAGAAGTAGATTTCTTCTTGCGAAAGTGCTGTTTTCACACTGCTAAGTACTCCCAACTCTATCAACAATGTAGGTTTTACCAGTTTTCTAAGTCTCTTTTATTTTCTTGTACTTATACTTGGAATTCTCTGTGTAAACCTCTGTAACTTCTGTAGGTAGATGAAGCACTGTGTACTTTCTCTTGTTTCTATCTGTTACCAGTCTTGAGAAACTCATAGATTCTCTGTTCCCTGTTTCGTGGGTCTTAGAGAAGTAGATTTCTTTGTGCGAAAGTGCTGTTTTCACAGTGCTAAGTACTCCCAACTCTATCAACAATGTAGGTTTTACCAGTTTTATAAGTCTCTCTTATTTTCTTGTACTTATACTTGGAATTCTCTGTGTAAACCTCTGTAACTTCTCTAGGTAGATGAATCACTGTGTACTTTCTCTTGTTTCTATCTGTTACCAGTCTTGAGTAACACATACATTCTCTGTTCACTGTTTTGCGGTCTTAGAGAAGTAGATTTCTTCTTGCAAAAGTGCTGTTTTCACACTGCTAAGTACTGCCAACTCTATCAACAACGTAGGTTTTACGAGATTTCAAAGTCTCTCTTATTTTCTTGCACTTATACTTGGAATTCTCTGTGTAAACCTCAGTAACTTCTCTAGCTAGATGAATCCGTGTGTACTTTCTCTTGTTTCTATCTGTTACGAATCTTGAGAAACTCATACATTCTGTGTTCAGTGTTTCCCTGTTTTACACAAGTAGATTTCTTTCTGTGAAAGTGCTGTTTTCACAGTGCTAAGTACTCCCAACTCTATCAACAATGTAGGTTTTACCAGTTTTCTAAGTCTCTCTTATTTTCTTGTACTTATACTTGGAATTCTCTGTGTAAACCTCTGTAACTTCTCTAGGTAGATGAATCACTGTGTACTTTCTCTTATTTCTATCTGTTACCAGTCTGGAGAAACACATACATTCTCTGTTCACTGTTTCGAGCCCTTAGAGAAGTATATTTCTTTCTGCGAAAGTGCTGTTTTCACAGTGCTAAGTACTCCCAACTCTATCAACAATGTAGGTTTTACCAGTTTTCTAAGTCTCTCTTATTTTCTTGTACTTATACTTGGAATACTCTGTGTAAACCTCTGTAACTTCTCTAGGTAGATGAATCACTGTGTACTTTCTTTTGTTTCTATCTGTTAGCAGTCTTGAGAACCCATACATTCTCTGTTCACTGTTTCCCGGTCTTAGAGAAGTTGATTTCTTTCTGCGAAAGTGCTGTTTTCACAGTGCTAAGTACTCCCAACTCTATGATCAATGTAGGTTTTACCAGTTTTCCAAGTCTCTCTTATTTTCTTGTAGTTATACTTGGAATTCTTTGTGTAAACCTCTGTAACTTCTCTAGGTAGATGAATCACTGTGGACTTTCTCTTGTTTCTATCTCTTACCAGTCCTTGAGAAACTCAGACATTCTCTGTTCACTGTTTCCCGGTCTTAGAGAAGTAGATTTCTTTGTGCGAAAGTGCTGTTTTCACAGTGCTAAGTACTCCCAACTCTATCAACAATGTTGGTTTTACCAGTTTTCTAAGTCTCTCTTATTTTCTTGTACTTATACTTGGAATTCTCTGTGTAAACCTTTGAAACTTCTCTAGGTAGATGAATCACTGTGTACTTTCTCTTGTTTCTATCTGTTACCAATCTTAAGAAACTCATACATTCTCTGTTCACTGTTTCCCGGTCTTACAGAAGTATATTTCTTTCTGCGAAAGTGCTGTTTTCACAGTGCTAAGAACTCCCAAATCTATCAACAATGTAGGTTTTACCAGTTTTCTAAGTCTCTCTTATTTTCTTGTACTTATACTTGGAATTCTCTGTGTAAACCTCTGTAACTTCTCTAGGTAGTTGAATCACTGTGTACTTTCTTTTGTTTCTATCTGTTACCACTCTTTAGAAATTCATACATTCTCTGTTCTCTGTTTCCCGGTCTTAGAGAAGTTGATTTCTTTCTGCGAAAGTACTGTTTTCACAGTGCTAAGTACTCCCAACTCTATCAAGAATGTAGGTTTTGCCAGTTTTCTAAGTCTCTCTTATTTTCTTGTACTGATACTTGGAATTATCTGTGTAAACCTCTGTAACTTCTCTAGGTAGATGAATCACTGTATACTTTCTCTTGTTTCTATCTGTTAGCACTCTTGAGAAACCCATACATTCTCTGTTCACTGTTTCCCGGTCTTAGAGAAGTAGATTTCTTTGTGCGAAAGTGCTGTTTTCACAGTGCTAAGTACTCCCAACTCTATCAACAATGTAGGTTTTACCAGTTTTCTAAGTCTCTCTTATTTTCTTGTACTTATACATGGAATTCTCTGTGTAAACCTCTGAAACTTCTCTAGGTAGATGAATCACTGTGTACTTTCTCTTATTTCTATCTGTTACCACTCTTTAGAAACTCATACATTCTCTGTTCACTGTTTCCCGGTCTTAGAGAAGTTGATTTCTTTCTGCGAAAGTGCTGTTTTCACAGTGCTAAGTACTCCCAACTCTATCAACAATGTAGGTTTTACCAGTTTTCTAAGTCTCTCTTATTTTCTTGTACTTATACCTGGAATTCTCTGTGTAAACCTCTGTAACTTTTCTAGCTAGATGAATCACGGTGTGCTTTCTCTTGTTTCTATCTGTAACCAATCTTTAGAAACTCATACATTCTCTGTTCATGATTTCACGGTCTTAGAGAAGTAGATTTCTTTCGGCGAAAGTGATGTTTTCACAGTGCTAAGAACTCCCAACTCAGTCAACAATGTAGGTTTTACCAGTTTTCTAAGTCTCTCTTATTTGCTTGGAGTTACACTTGTAATTCTCTGTGTAAACCTCTGTAACTTCTGTAGGTAGATGAATCACTGTGTACTTTCTCTTGCTTCTACCTGTTACCAATTTTGAGAAACTAATACATTCTCTGTTCACTGTTTCCCGGTCTTAGAGAAGTAGTTTTCTTTCTGCCAAAGTGCTGTTTTCACAGTGCTAAGTACTCCCAACTCTATCAACAATGTAGGTTTTACCAGTTTTCTAAGTCTCTCTTATTTTCTTTTACTTATACTTGGAATTCTCTGTGTAAACCTCTGTAAGTGTTCTAGGTACATGAATCACTGTTTACTTTCTCTTATTTCTATCTGTTACCAGTATTGAGAAACACATACATTCTCTGTTCACTGTTTCGCGGTCTTAAAGAAGTAGATTTCTTTCCACGAAAGTGCTGTTTTCACTGTGCTAAGTACTCCCAACTCTATCAACAATGTAGGTTTTACCAGTTTTCTAAGTCTCTCTTATTTTCTTGTACTTATACTTGGAATTCTCTGTGTAAACCTCTGTAACTTCTCTAGGTAGATGAATCACTGTGTACTTTCTATGGTTTCTATCTGTTACCACTCTTTAGAAACTCGTACATTCTCTGTTCACTGTTTCCCGGTCTTAGAGAAGTTGATTTCTTTCTGCGAAAGTGCTGTTTTCACAGTGCTAAGTACTCCCAACTCTATCAACAATGTAGGTTTTACCAGTTTCCTAAGTCTCTCTTATTTTCTTGTACTTATACTTGGAATTCTCTGTCTAAACCTCTGTAACTTCTCTAGGTAGATGAATCACTGTGTACTTTCTCTTATTTCTATCTGTTACCAGTCTGGAGAAACACATACATTCTCTGTTCACTGTTTCGAGCGCTTAGAGAAGTATATTTCTTTCTGCGAAAGTGCTGTTTTCACAGTGCTAAGTACTCCCAACTCTATCAACAATGTAGGTTTTACCAGTTTTCTAAGTCTCTCTTATTTTCTTGTACTTATACTTGGAATACTCTGTGTAAACCTCTGTAACTTCTCTAGGTAGATGAATCACTGTGTACTTTCTTTTGTTTCTATCTGTTACCACTCTTTAGAAACTCATACATTCTCTGTTCACTGTTTCCCGGTCTTAGAGAAGTTGATTTCTTTCTGCGAAAGTGCTGTCTTCACAGTGCTAAGTACTCCCAACTCTATGATCAATGTAGGTTTTACCAGTTTTCCAAGTCTCTCTTATTTTCTTGTACTTATACTTGGAATTCTTTGTGTAAACCTCTGTAACTTCTCTAGGTAGATGAATCACTGTGGACTTTCTCTTGTTTCTATCTCTTACCAGTCTTGAGAAACTCAGACATTCTCTGTTCACTGTTTCCCGGTCTTAGAGAAGTAGATTTCTTTGTGCGAAAGTGCTGTTTTCACAGTGCTAAGTACTCCCAACTCTATCAACAATGTTGGTTTTACCAGTTTTCTAAGTCTCTCTTATTTTCTTGTACTTATACTTGGAATTCTCTGTGTAAACCTCTGTAACTTCTCTAGGTAGATGAATCACTGTGTACTCTCTCTGGTTTCTATCTGTTACCACTCTTTAGAAACTCGTACATTCTCTGTTCACTGTTTCCCGGTCTTAGAGAAGTTGATTTCTTTCTGCGAAAGTGCTGTTTTCACAGTGCTAAGTACTCCCAACTCTATCAACAATGTAGGTTTTACCAGTTTCCTAAGTCTCTCTTATTTTCTTATACTTATACTTGGAATTCTCTGTGTAAACCTCTGTAACTTCTCTAGGTAGATGAATCACTGTGTACTTTCTCTTATTTCTATCTGTTACCAGTCTGGAGAAACACATACATTCTCTGTTCACTGTTTCCCGGTCTTAGAGAAGTAGTTTTCTTTCTGCGAAAGTGCTGTTTTCACAGTGCTAAGTACTCCCAACTCTATCAACAATGTAGGTTTTACCAGTTTTCTAAGTCTCTCTTATTTTCTTGTACTTATACTTGGAATTCTCTGTGTAAACCTCTGTAAGTGTTCTAGGTACATGAATCACTGTTTACTTTCTCTTATTTCTATCTGTTACCAGTATTGAGAAACACATACATTCTCTGTTCACTGTTTCGCGGTCTTAAAGAAGTAGATTTCTTTCCACAAAAGTGCTGTTTTCACTGTGCTAAGTACTCCCAACTCTATCAACAATGTAGGTTTTACCAGTTTTCTAAGTCTCCCTTATTTTCTTCTACTTACACTAGGAATTCTCTGTGTAAACCTCTGTAACTTCTCTAGGTAGATGAATCACTGTGTACTTTCTCTGGTTTCTATCTGTTACCACTCTTTAGAAACTCGTACATTCTCTGTTCACTGTTTCCCGGTCTTAGAGAAGCTTGATTTCTTTCTGCGAAAGTGCTGTTTTCACAGTGCTAAGTACTCCCAACTCTATCAATAATGTAGGTTTTACCAGTTTCCTAAGTCTCTCTTATTTTCTTATACTTATACTTGGAATTCTCTGTGTAAACCTCTGTAACTTCTCTAGGTAGATGAATCACTGTGTACTTTCTCTTATTTCTATCTGTTACCAGTCTGGAGAAACACATACATTCTCTGTTCACTGTTTCGAGCGCTTAGAGAAGTATATTTCTTTCTGCGAAAGTGCTGTTTTCACAGTGCTAAGTACTCCCAACTCTATCAACAATGTAGGTTTTACCAGTTTTCTAAGTCTCTCTTATTTTCTTGTACTTATACTTTGAATACTCTGTGTAAACCTCTGTAACTTCTCTAGGTAGATGAATCACTGTGTATTTTCTCTTGTTTCTATCTGTTACCAGTCTTGAGAAACTCATACATTCTCTGTTCCTGTTTCGTGGTCTTAGAGAAGTAGATTTCTTTGTGCGAAAGTGCTGTTTTCACAGTGCTAAGTACTCCCAACTCTATCAACAATGTAGGTTTTACCAGTTTTTTAAGTTTCTTTTATTTTCCTGTTCTTATACTTGGAATTCTCTGTGTAAACCTCTGTAACTTCTCTAGGTAGATGAATCACTGTGTACTTTCTCTTGTTTCTATCTGTTACCAGTCTTGAGTAACACATACATTCTCTGTTCACTGTTTTGCGGTCTTAGAGAAGTAGATTTCTTCTTGCGAAAGTGCTGTTTTCACACTGCTAAGTACTCCCAACTCTATCAACAATGTAGGTTTTACCAGTTTTCTAAGTCTCTTTTATTTTCTTGTACTTATACTTGGAATTCTCTGTGCAAACCTCTGTAACTTCTGTAGGTAGATGAAGCACTGTGTACTTTCTCTTGTTTCTATCTGTTACCGGTCTTGAGAAACTCATAGATTCTCTGTTCCCTGTTTCGTGGTCTTAGAGAAGTAGATTTCTTTGTGCGAAAGTGCTGTTTTCACAGTGCTAAGTACTCCCAACTCTATCAACAATGTAGGTTTTACCAGTTTTCTAAGTCTCTCTTATTTTCTTGTACTTATACTTGGAATTCTCTGTGTAAACCTCTGTAAGTGTTCTAGGTACATGAATCACTGTTTACTTTCTCTTATTTCTATCTGTTACCAGTATTGAGAAACACATACATTCTCTGTTCACTGTTTCGCGGTCTTAAAGAAGTAGATTTCTTTCCACGAAAGTGCTGTTTTCACTGTGCTAAGTACTCCCAACTCTATCAACAATGTAGGTTTTACCAGTTTTCTAAGTCTCCCTTATTTTCTTGTACTTACACTAGGAATACTCTGTGTAAACGTCTGTAACTTCTCTAGGTAGATGAATCAGTGTGTACTTTCTTTTGTTTCTATCTGTTACCACTCTTTAGAAACTCATACATTCTCTATTCACTGTTTCCCGGTCTTAGAGAAGTTGATTTCTTACTGCGAAAGTGCTGTTTTCACAGTGCTAAGTACTCCCAACTCTATCAACAATGTAGGTTTTACCAGTTTTCTAAGACTCTCTGATTTTCTGGTACTTATACTTGGAATTCTCTGGGTAAACCTCTGAAACTTCTCTAGGTAGATGAATCACTGTGTACTTTCTCTTGTTTCTATCTGTTACCAATCTTGAGAAACTGATACATTCTCTATTCACTGTTTCCCGGTCTTAGAGAACTAGATTTCTTTCTGCGAAAGTGCTGTTTTCACAGTGCTAAGTACTCCCAACTCTATCAACAATGTAGGTTTTACCAGTTTTCTAAGTATCTCTTATTTTCTTGTACTTATACTTGGAATTCTCTGTGTAAACCTCTGTAACTTTTCTAGGTAGATGAATCACTGTGTACTTTCTCTTGTTTCTATCTGTTACCAGTCTTGAGTAACACATACATTCTCTGTTCACTGTTTTGCGGTCTTAGAGAAGTAGATTTCTTCTTGCAAAAGTGCTGTTTTCACACTGCTAAGTACTGCCAACTCTATCAACAATGTAGGTTTTACGAGATTTCAAAGTCTCTCTTATTTTCTTGTACTTATACTTGGAATTCTCTGTGTAAACCTCAGTAACTTCTCTAGCTAGATGAATCCGTGTGTACTTTCTCTTGTTTCTATCTGTTACGAATCTTGAGAAACTCATACATTCTGTGTTCAGTGTTTCCCTGTTTTACACAAGTAGATTTCTTTCTGTGAAAGTGCTGTTTTCACAGTGCTAAGTACTTCCAAGTCTATCAACAATGTAGGTTTTACCAGTTTTCTAAGTCTCTCTTATTTTCTTGTACTTATACTTGGAATTCTCTGTGTAAACCTCTGTAACTTCTCTAGGTAGATGAATCACTGTGGACTTTCGCTTGTTTCTATCTCTTACCAGTCTTGAGAAACTCAGACATTCTCTGTTCACTGTTTCCCAGTCTTAGAGAAGTAGATTTCTTTGTGCGAAAGTGCTGTTTTCACAGTGCTAAGTACTCCCAACTCTATCAACAATGTTGGTTTTACCAGTTTTCTAAGTCTCTCTTATTTTCTTGTACTTATACTTGGAATTCTCTGTGTAAACCTCTGTAACTTCTCTAGGTAGATGAATCACTGTGTACTTTCTCTGGTTTCTATCTGTTACCACTCTTTAGAAACTCGTACATTCTCTGTTCACTGTTTCCCGGTCTTAGAGAAGTTGATTTCTTTCTGCGAAAGTGCTGTTTTCACAGTGCTAAGTACTCCCAACTCTATGATCAATGTGGGTTTTACCAGTTTTCCAAGTCTCTCTTATTTTCTTGTACTTATACTTGGAATTCTTTGTGTAAACCTCTGTAACTTCTCTAGGTAGATGAATCACTGTGGACTTTCTCTTGTTTCTATCTCTTACCAGTCTTGAGAAACTCAGACATTCTCTGTTCACTGTTTCCCGGTCTTAGAGAAGTAGATTTCTTTGTGCGAAAGTGCTGTTTTCACAGTGCTAAGTACTCCCAACTCTATCAACAATGTTGGTTTTACCAGTTTTCTAAGTCTTTCTTATTTTCTTGTACTTATACTTGGAATTCTCTGTGTAAACCTTTGAAACTTCTCTAGGTAGATGAATCACTGTGTACTTTCTCTTGTTTCAATCTGTTACCAATCTTGAGAAACTCATACATTCTCTGTTCACTGTTTCCCGGTCTTAGAGAAGTATATTTCTTTCTGTGAAAGTGCTGTTTTCACAGTGCTAAGTACTCCCAACTCTATCAACAATGTAGGTTTTACCAGTTTTCTAAGTCTCTCTTATTTTCTTGTACTTATACTTGGAATTCTCTTTGTAAACCTCTGTAACTTCTCTAGGTAGATGAATCACTGTGTACTTTCTTTTGTTTCTATCTGTTACCACTCTTTAGAAATTCATACATTCTCTGTTCACTGTTTCCCGGTCTTAGAGAAGTTGATTTCTTTCTGCGAAAGTGCTGTTTTCACAGTGCTAAGTACTCCCAACTCTATCAACAATGTAGGTTTTGCCAGTTTTCTAAGTCTCTCTTATTTTCTTGTACTTATACCTGGAATTCTCTGTGTAAACCTCTGTAACTTTTCTAGCTAGATGAATCACGGTGTGCTTTCTCTTGTTTCTATCTGTAACCCATCTTTAGAAACTCATACATTCTCTGTTCATGGTTTCACGGTCTTAGAGAAGTAGATTTCCTTCGGCGAAAGTGATGTTTTCACAGTGCTAAGAACTCCCAACTCAGTCAACAATGTAGGTTTTACCAGTTTTCTAAGTCTCTCTTATTTGCTTGGAGTTACCCTTGTAATTCTCTGTGTAAACCTCTGTAACTTCTGTAGGTAGATGAATCACTGTGTACTTTCTTTTGTTTCTATCTGTTACCACTCTTTAGAAACTCATACATTCTCTGTTCACTGTTTCCCGGTCTTAGAGAAGTAGATTTCTTTCTGCGAAAGTGCTGTTTTCACAGTGCTAAGTACTCCCAACTCTATCAACAATGTAGGTTTTACCAGTTTTCTAAGTCTCTCTTATTTTCTTGTACTTATACTTGGAATTCTCTGTGTAAACCTCTGTAAGTGTTCTAGGTACATGAATCACTGTTTACTTTCTCTTATTTCTATCTGTTACCAGTATTGAGAAACACATACATTCTCTGTTCACTGTTTCGCGGTCTTAAAGAAGTAGATTTCTTTCCACGAAAGTGCTGTTTTCACTGTGCTAAGTACTCCCAACTCTATCAACAATGTAGGTTTTACCAGTTTTCTAAGTCTCCCTTATTTTCTTGTACTTACACTAGGAATACTCTGTGTAAACGTCTGTAACTTCTCTAGGTAGATGAATCACTGTGTACTTTCTTTTGTTTCTATCTGTTACCACTCTTTAGAAACTCATACATTCTCTGTTCACTGTTTCCCGGTCTTAGAGAAGTAGATTTCTTTCTGCGAAAGTGCTGTTTTCACAGTGCTAAGTACTCCCAACTCTATCAACAATGTAGGTTTTACCAGTTCTCTAAGACTCTCTGATTTTCTTGTACTTATACTTGGAATTCTCTGTGTAAACCTCTATAACTTCTCTAGGTAGATGAATCACTGTGTACTTTCTCTTATTTCTATCTGTTACCAGTCTGGAGAAACACATACATTCTCTGTTCACTGTTTCGAGCGCTTAGAGAAGTATATTTCTTTCTGCGAAAGTGCTGTTTTCACAGTGCTAAGTACTCCCAACTCTATCAACAATGTAGGTTTTACCAGTTTTCTAAGTCTCTCTTATTTTCTTGTACTTATACTTGGAATTCTCTGTGTAAACCTCTGTAACTTCTCTAGGTAGATGAATCACTGTGTACTTTCTTTTGTTTCTATCTGTTACCACTCTTTAGAAATTCATACATTCTCTGTTCACTGTTTCCCGGTCTTACAGAAGTTGATTTCTTTCTGCGAAAGTGCTGTTTTCACAGTGCTAAGTACTCCCAACTCTATCAACAATGTAGGTTTTGCCAGTTTTCTAAGTCTCTCTTATTTTCTTGTACTGATACTTGGAATTATCTGTGTAAACCTCTGTAACTTCTCTAGGTAGATGAATCACTGTATACTTTCTCTTGTTTCTATCTGTTAGCAGTCTTGAGAAACCCATACATTCTCTGTTCACTGTTTCCCGGTCTTAGAGAAGTAGATTTCTTTGTGCGAAAGTGCTGTTTTCAGAGTGCTAAGTACTCCCAACTCTATCAACAATGTAGGTTTTACCAGTTTTCTAAGTCTCTCTTATTTTCTTGTACTTATACTTGGAATTCTCTGTGTAAACCTCTGAAACTGCTCTAGGTAGATGAATCACGGTGTGCTTTCTCTTGTTTCTATCTGTAACCAATCTTTAGAAACTCATACATTCTCTGTTCATGGTTTCACGGTCTTAGAGAAGTAGATTTCTTTCGGCGAAAGTGATGTTTTCACAGTGCTAAGAACTCCAACTCAGTCAACAATGTACGTTTTACCAGTATTCTAAGTCTCTCTTATTTGCTTGGAGTTACACTTGTAATTCTCTGTGTAAACCTCTGTAACTTCTGTAGGTAGATGAATCACTGTGTACTTTCTCTTGTTTCTACCTGTTACCAATTTTGAGAAACTAATACATTCTCTGTTCACTGTTTCCCGGTCTTAGAGAAGTAGTTTTCTTTCTGCGAAAGTGCTGTTTTCACAGTGCTAAGTACTCCCAACTCTATCAACAATGTAGGTTTTACCAGTTTTCTAAGTCTCTCTTATTTTCTTGGAGTTACACTTGGATTTCTCTGTGTAAACCTCTGTAACTTCTCTAGGTAGATGAATCACTGTGTATTTTCTCTTGTTTCTATCTGTTACCAGTCTTGAGAAACTCATACATTCTCTGTTCCTGATTCGTGGTCTTAGAGAAGTAGATTTCTTTGTGCGAAAGTGCTGTTTTCACAGTGCTAAGTACTCCCAACTCTATCAACAATGTAGGTTTTACCAGTTTTCTAAGTCTCTCTTATTTTCTTGTACTTATACTTGTAATTCTCTGTGTAAACCTCTGTAACTTCTCTAGGTAGATGAATCACTGTGTACTTTCTCTTATTTCTATCTGTTACCAGTCTGGAGAAACACATACATTCTCTGTTCACTGTTTCGAGCGCTTAGAGAAGTATATTTCTTTCTGCGAAAGTGCTGTTTTCACAGTGCTAAGTACTCCCAACTCTATCAACAATGTAGGTTTTACCAGTTTTCTAAGTCTCTCTTATTTTCTTGTACTTATACTTGGAATTCTCTGTGTAAACCTCTGTAACTTCTCTAGGTAGATGAATCACTGTGTACTTTCTCTGGTTTCTATCTGTTACCACTCTTTAGAAACTCGTACATTCTCTGTTCACTGTTTCCCGGTCTTAGAGAAGTAGTTTTCTTTCTGCGAAAGTGCTGTTTTCACAGTGCTAAGTACTCCCAACTCTATCAACAATGTAGGTTTTACCAGTTTTCTAAGTCTCTCTTATTTTCTTGTACTTATACTTTGAATACTCTGTGTAAACCTCTGTAACTTCTCTAGGTAGATGAATCACTGTGTATTTTCTCTTGTTTCTATCTGTTACCAGTCTTGAGAAACTCATACATTCTCTGTTCCTGTTTCGTGGTCTTAGAGAAGTAGATTTCTTTGTGCGAAAGTGCTGTTTTCACAGTGCTAAGTACTCCCAACTCTATCAACAATGTAGGTTTTACCAGTTTTTTAAGTTTCTTTTATTTTCTTGTTCTTATACTTGGAATTCTCTGTGTAAACCTCTGTAACTTCTCTAGGTAGATGAATCACTGTGTACTTTCTCTTGTTTCTATCTGTTACCAGTCTTGAGTAACACATACATTCTCTGTTCACTGTTTTGCGGTCTTAGAGAAGTAGATTTCTTCTTGCGAAAGTGCTGTTTTCACACTGCTAAGTACTCCCAACTCTATCAACAATGTAGGTTTTACCAGTTTTCTAAGTCTCTTTTATTTTCTTGTACTTATACTTGGAATTCTCTGTGCAAACCTCTGTAACTTCTGTAGGTAGATGAAGCACTGTGTACTTTCTCTTGTTTCTATCTGTTACCGGTCTTGAGAAACTCATAGATTCTCTGTTCCCTGTTTCGTGGTCTTAGAGAAGTAGATTTCTTTGTGCGAAAGTGCTGTTTTCACAGTGCTAAGTACTCCCAACTCTATCAACAATGTAGGTTTTACCAGTTTTCTAAGTCTCTCTTATTTTCTTGTACTTATACTTGGAATTCTCTGTGTAAACCTCTGTAAGTGTTCTAGGTACATGAATCACTGTTTACTTTCTCTTATTTCTATCTGTTACCAGTATTGAGAAACACATACATTCTCTGTTCACTGTTTCGCGGTCTTAAAGAAGTAGATTTCTTTCCACGAAAGTGCTGTTTTCACTGTGCTAAGTACTCCCAACTCTATCAACAATGTAGGTTTTACCAGTTTTCTAAGTCTCCCTTATTTTCTTGTACTTACACTAGGAATACTCTGTGTAAACGTCTGTAACTTCTCTAGGTAGATGAATCAGTGTGTACTTTCTTTTGTTTCTATCTGTTACCACTCTTTAGAAACTCATACATTCTCTATTCACTGTTTCCCGGTCTTAGAGAAGTTGATTTCTTACTGCGAAAGTGCTGTTTTCACAGTGCTAAGTACTCCCAACTCTATCAACAATGTAGGTTTTACCAGTTTTCTAAGACTCTCTGATTTTCTGGTACTTATACTTGGAATTCTCTGGGTAAACCTCTGAAACTTCTCTAGGTAGATGAATCACTGTGTACTTTCTCTTGTTTCTATCTGTTACCAATCTTGAGAAACTGATACATTCTCTATTCACTGTTTCCCGGTCTTAGAGAACTAGATTTCTTTCTGCGAAAGTGCTGTTTTCACAGTGCTAAGTACTCCCAACTCTATCAACAATGTAGGTTTTACCAGTTTTCTAAGTATCTCTTATTTTCTTGTACTTATACTTGGAATTCTCTGTGTAAACCTCTGTAACTTTTCTAGGTAGATGAATCACTGTGTACTTTCTCTTGTTTCTATCTGTTACCAGTCTTGAGTAACACATACATTCTCTGTTCACTGTTTTGCGGTCTTAGAGAAGTAGATTTCTTCTTGCAAAAGTGCTGTTTTCACACTGCTAAGTACTGCCAACTCTATCAACAATGTAGGTTTTACGAGATTTCAAAGTCTCTCTTATTTTCTTGTACTTATACTTGGAATTCTCTGTGTAAACCTCAGTAACTTCTCTAGCTAGATGAATCCGTGTGTACTTTCTCTTGTTTCTATCTGTTACGAATCTTGAGAAACTCATACATTCTGTGTTCAGTGTTTCCCTGTTTTACACAAGTAGATTTCTTTCTGTGAAAGTGCTGTTTTCACAGTGCTAAGTACTTCCAAGTCTATCAACAATGTAGGTTTTACCAGTTTTCTAAGTCTCTCTTATTTTCTTGTACTTATACTTGGAATTCTCTGTGTAAACCTCTGTAACTTCTCTAGGTAGATGAATCACTGTGGACTTTCGCTTGTTTCTATCTCTTACCAGTCTTGAGAAACTCAGACATTCTCTGTTCACTGTTTCCCAGTCTTAGAGAAGTAGATTTCTTTGTGCGAAAGTGCTGTTTTCACAGTGCTAAGTACTCCCAACTCTATCAACAATGTTGGTTTTACCAGTTTTCTAAGTCTCTCTTATTTTCTTGTACTTATACTTGGAATTCTCTGTGTAAACCTCTGTAACTTCTCTAGGTAGATGAATCACTGTGTACTTTCTCTGGTTTCTATCTGTTACCACTCTTTAGAAACTCGTACATTCTCTGTTCACTGTTTCCCGGTCTTAGAGAAGTTGATTTCTTTCTGC
This sequence comes from Heterohyrax brucei, assembly GCA_028571685.1. NCBI lineage: Eukaryota > Metazoa > Chordata > Mammalia > Hyracoidea > Procaviidae > Heterohyrax > Heterohyrax brucei. The sequence goes on along the minus strand of CM053147.1, from coordinate 129,516,152 downwards.
GAAAGTGCTGTTTTCACAGTGCTAAGTACTCCCAACTCTATGATCAATGTGGGTTTTACCAGTTTTCCAAGTCTCTCTTATTTTCTTGTACTTATACTTGGAATTCTTTGTGTAAACCTCTGTAACTTCTCTAGGTAGATGAATCACTGTGGACTTTCTCTTGTTTCTATCTCTTACCAGTCTTGAGAAACTCAGACATTCTCTGTTCACTGTTTCCCGGTCTTAGAGAAGTAGATTTCTTTGTGCGAAAGTGCTGTTTTCACAGTGCTAAGTACTCCCAACTCTATCAACAATGTTGGTTTTACCAGTTTTCTAAGTCTTTCTTATTTTCTTGTACTTATACTTGGAATTCTCTGTGTAAACCTTTGAAACTTCTCTAGGTAGATGAATCACTGTGTACTTTCTCTTGTTTCAATCTGTTACCAATCTTGAGAAACTCATACATTCTCTGTTCACTGTTTCCCGGTCTTAGAGAAGTATATTTCTTTCTGCGAAAGTGCTGTTTTCACAGTGCTAAGTACTCCCAACTCTATCAACAATGTAGGTTTTACCAGTTTTCTAAGTCTCTCTTATTTTCTTGTACTTATACTTGGAATTCTCTTTGTAAACCTCTGTAACTTCTCTAGGTAGATGAATCACTGTGTACTTTCTTTTGTTTCTATCTGTTACCACTCTTTAGAAATTCATACATTCTCTGTTCACTGTTTCCCAGTCTTAGAGAAGTTGATTTCTTTCTGCGAAAGTGCTGTTTTCACAGTGCTAAGTACTCCCAACTCTATCAACAATGTAGGTTTTGCCAGTTTTCTAAGTCTCTCTTATTTTCTTGTACTTATACCTGGAATTCTCTGTGTAAACCTCTGTAACTTTTCTAGCTAGATGAATCACGGTGTGCTTTCTCTTGTTTCTATCTGTAACCCATCTTTAGAAACTCATACATTCTCTGTTCATGGTTTCACGGTCTTAGAGAAGTAGATTTCCTTCGGCGAAAGTGATGTTTTCACAGTGCTAAGAACTCCCAACTCAGTCAACAATGTAGGTTTTACCAGTTTTCTAAGTCTCTCTTATTTGCTTGGAGTTACCCTTGTAATTCTCTGTGTAAACCTCTGTAACTTCTGTAGGTAGATGAATCACTGTGTACTTTCTTTTGTTTCTATCTGTTACCACTCTTTAGAAACTCATACATTCTCTGTTCACTGTTTCCCGGTCTTAGAGAAGTAGATTTCTTTCTGCGAAAGTGCTGTTTTCACAGTGCTAAGTACTCCCAACTCTATCAACAATGTAGGTTTTACCAGTTTTCTAAGTCTCTCTTATTTTCTTGTACTTATACTTGGAATTCTCTGTGTAAACCTCTGTAAGTGTTCTAGGTACATGAATCACTGTTTACTTTCTCTTATTTCTATCTGTTACCAGTATTGAGAAACACATACATTCTCTGTTCACTGTTTCGCGGTCTTAAAGAAGTAGATTTCTTTCCACGAAAGTGCTGTTTTCACTGTGCTAAGTACTCCCAACTCTATCAACAATGTAGGTTTTACCAGTTTTCTAAGTCTCCCTTATTTTCTTGTACTTACACTAGGAATACTCTGTGTAAACGTCTGTAACTTCTCTAGGTAGATGAATCACTGTGTACTTTCTTTTGTTTCTATCTGTTACCACTCTTTAGAAACTCATACATTCTCTGTTCACTGTTTCCCGGTCTTAGAGAAGTAGATTTCTTTCTGCGAAAGTGCTGTTTTCACAGTGCTAAGTACTCCCAACTCTATCAACAATGTAGGTTTTACCAGTTCTCTAAGACTCTCTTATTTTCTTGTACTGATACTTGGAATTATCTGTGTAAACCTCTGTAACTTCTCTAGGTAGATGAATCACTGTATACTTTCTCTTGTTTCTATCTGTTAGCAGTCTTGAGAAACCCATACATTCTCTGTTCACTGTTTCCCGGTCTTAGAGAAGTAGATTTCTTTGTGCGAAAGTGCTGTTTTCAGAGTGCTAAGTACTCCCAACTCTATCAACAATGTAGGTTTTACCAGTTTTCTAAGTCTCTCTTATTTTCTTGTACTTATACTTGGAATTCTCTGTGTAAACCTCTGAAACTGCTCTAGGTAGATGAATCACGGTGTGCTTTCTCTTGTTTCTATCTGTAACCAATCTTTAGAAAATCATACATTCTCTGTTCATGGTTTCACGGTCTTAGAGAAGTAGATTTCTTTCGGCGAAAGTGATGTTTTCACAGTGCTAAGAACTCCAACTCAGTCAACAATGTAGGTTTTACCAGTATTCTAAGTCTCTCTTATTTGCTTGGAGTTACACTTGTAATTCTCTGTGTAAACCTCTGTAACTTCTGTAGGTAGATGAATCACTGTGTACTTTCTCTTGTTTCTACCTGTTACCAATTTTGAGAAACTAATACATTCTCTGTTCACTGTTTCCCGGTCTTAGAGAAGTAGTTTTCTTTCTGCGAAAGTGCTGTTTTCACAGTGCTAAGTACTCCCAACTCTATCAACAATGTAGGTTTTACCAGTTTTCTAAGTCTCTCTTATTTTCTTGGAGTTACACTTGGATTTCTCTGTGTAAACCTCTGTAACTTCTCTAGGTAGATGAATCACTGTGTATTTTCTCTTGTTTCTATCTGTTACCAGTCTTGAGAAACTCATACATTCTCTGTTCCTGATTCGTGGTCTTAGAGAAGTAGATTTCTTTGTGCGAAAGTGCTGTTTTCACAGTGCTAAGTACTCCCAACTCTATCAACAATGTAGGTTTTACCAGTTTTCTAAGTCTCTCTTATTTTCTTGTACTTATACTTGTAATTCTCTGTGTAAACCTCTGTAACTTCTCTAGGTAGATGAATCACTGTGTACTTTCTCTTATTTCTATCTGTTACCAGTCTGGAGAAACACATACATTCTCTGTTCACTGTTTCGAGCGCTTAGAGAAGTATATTTCTTTCTGCGAAAGTGCTGTTTTCACAGTGCTAAGTACTCCCAACTCTATCAACAATGTAGGTTTTACCAGTTTTCTAAGTCTCTCTTATTTTCTTGTACTTATACTTGGAATTCTCTGTGTAAACCTCTGTAACTTCTCTAGGTAGATGAATCACTGTGTACTTTCTCTGGTTTCTATCTGTTACCACTCTTTAGAAACTCGTACATTCTCTGTTCACTGTTTCCCGGTCTTAGAGAAGTAGTTTTCTTTCTGCGAAAGTGCTGTTTTCACAGTGCTAAGTACTCCCAACTCTATCAACAATGTAGGTTTTACCAGTTTTCTAAGTCTCTCTAATTTTCTTGTACTTATACTTGGAATTCTCTGTGTAAACCTCTGTAAGTGTTCTAGGTACATGAATCACTGTTTACTTTCTCTTATTTCTATCTGTTACCAGTATTGAGAAACACATACATTCTCTGTTCACTGTTTCGCGGTCTTAAAGAAGTAGATTTCTTTCCACGAAAGTGCTGTTTTCACTGTGCTAAGTACTCCCAACTCTATCAACAATGTAGGTTTTACCAGTTTTCTAAGTCTCCCTTATTTTCTTGTACTTACACTAGGAATACTCTGTGTAAACGTCTGTAACTTCTCTAGGTAGATGAATCACTGTGTACTTTCTTTTGTTTCTATCTGTTACCACTCTTTAGAAACTCATACATTCTCTGTTCACTGTTTCCCGGTCTTAGAGAAGTAGATTTCTTTCTTCGAAAGTGCTGTTTTCACAGTGCTAAGTACTCCCAACTCTATCAACAATGTAGGTTTTACCAGTTTTCTAAGACTCTCTGATTTTCTTGTACTTATACTTGGAATTCTCTGTGTAAACCTCTGAAACTTCTCCGGGTAGATGAATCACTGTGTACTTTCTCTTGTTTCTATCTGTTACCAATCTTGAGAAACTGATACATTCTCTGTTCACTGTTTCCCGGTCTTAGAGAACTAGATTTCTTTCTGAGAAAGTGCTGTTTTCACAGTGCTAAGTACTCCCAACTCTATCAACAATGTAGGTTTTACAAGTTTTCTAAGTCTCTCTTATTTTCTTGTACTTATACTTGGAATTCTCTGTGTAAACCTCTGTAACTTCTCTAGGTAGATGAATCACTGTGTACTTTCTCTTGTTTCTATCTGTTACCAGTCTTGAGTAACACATACATTCTCTGTTCACTGTTTTGTGGTCTTAGAGAAGTAGATTTCTTCTTGCAAAAGTGCTGTTTTCACACTGCTAAGTACTGCCAACTCTATCAAGAATGTAGGTTTTACGAGATTTCAAAGTCTCTCTTATTTTCTTTTACTTATACTTGGAATTCTCTGTGTAAACCTCAGTAACTTCTCTAGCTAGATGAATCCGTGTGTACTTTCTCTTGTTTCTATCTGTTACGAATCTTGAGAAACTCATACATTCTGTGTTCAGTGTTTCCCTGTTTTACACAAGTAGATTTCTTTCTGTGAAAGTGCTGTTTTCACAGTGCTAAGTACTCCCAACTCTATCAACAATGTAGGTTTTACCAGTTTTCTAAGTCTCTCTTATTTTCTTGTACTTATACTTGGAATTCTCTGTGTAAACCTCTGTAACTTCTCTAGGTAGATGAATCACTGTGGACTTTCTCTTGTTTCTATCTCTTACCAGTCTTGAGAAACTCAGACATTCTCTGTTCACTGTTTCCCGGTCTTAGAGAAGTAGATTTCTTTGTGCGAAAGTGCTGTTTTCACAGTGCTAAGTACTCCCAACTCTATCAACAATGTTGGTTTTACAGGTTTCTAAGTCTCTCTTATTTTCTTGTACTTATACTTGGAATTCTCTGTGTAAACCTCTGTAACTTCTCTAGGTAGATGAATCACTGTGTACTTTCTCTTATTTCTATCTGTTACCAGTCTGGAGAAACACATACATTCTCTGTTCACTGTTTCGAGCGCTTAGAGAAGTATATTTCTTTCTGCGAAAGTGCTGTTTTCACAGTGCTAACTACTCCCAACTCTATCAACAATGTAGGTTTTACCAGTTTTCTAAGTCTCTCTTATTTTCTTGTACTTATACTTGGAATTCTCTGTGTAAACCTCTGTAACTTCTCTAGGTAGATGAATCACTGTGTACTTTCTCTGGTTTCTATCTGTTACCACTCTTTAGAGACTCGTACATTCTCTGTTCACTGTTTCCCGGTCTTAGAGAAGTTGATTTCTTTCTGCGAAAGTGCTGTTTTCACAGTGCTAAGTACTCCCAACTCTATCAACAATGTAGGTTTTACCAGTTTCCTAAGTCTCTCTTATTTTCTTATACTTATACTTGGAATTCTCTGTGTAAACCTCTGTAACTTCTATAGGTAGATGAATCACTGTGTACTTTCTCTTATTTCTATCTGTTACCAGTCTGGAGAAACACATACATTCTCTGTTCACTGTTTCGAGCGCTTAGAGAAGTATATTTCTTTCTGCGAAAGTGCTGTTTTCACAGTGCTAAGTACTCCCAACTCTATCAACAATGTAGGTTTTACCAGTTTTCTAACTCTCTTATTTTCTTGTACTTATACTTGGAATACTCTGTGTAAACCTCTGTAACTTCTCTAGATAGATGAATCACTGTGTACTTTCTTTTGTTTCTATCTGTTATCACTCTTTAGAAACTCATACATTCTCTGTTCACTGTTTCCCGGTTTTAGAGAAGTTGATTTCTTTCTGCGAAAGTGCTGTTTTCACAGTGCTAAGTACTCCCAACTCTATGATCAATGTAGGTTTTACCAGTTTTCCAAGTCTCTCTTATTTTCTTGTACTTATACTTGGAATTCTTTGTGTAAACCTCTGTCACTTCTCTAGGTAGTTGAATCACTGTGGACTTTCTCTTGTTTCTATCTCTTACCAGTCTTGAGAAACTCAGACATTCTCTGTTCACTGTTTCCCGGTCTTAGAGAAGTAGATTTCTTTGTGCGAAAGTGCTGTTTTCACAGTGCTAAGTACTCCCAACTCTATCAACAATGTTGGTTTTACCAGTTTTCTAAGTCTCTCTTATTTTCTTGTACTTATACTTGGAATTCTCTGTGTAAACCTTTGAAACTTCTCTAGGTAGATGAATCACTGTGTACTTTCTCTTGTTTCTATCTGTTACCAATCTTGAGAAACTCATACATTCTCTGTTCACTGTTTCCCGGTCTTAGAGAAGTATATTTCTTTCTGCGAAAGTGCTGTTTTCACAGTGCTAAGTACTCCCAACTCTATCAACAATGTAGGTTTTACCAGTTTTCTAAGTCTCTCTTATTTTCTTGTACTTATACTTGGAATTCTCTGTGTAAACCTCTGTAACTTCTCTAGGTAGATGAATCACTGTGTACTTTCTTTTGTTTCTATCTGTTACCACTCTTTAGAAATTCATACATTCTCTGTTCACTGTTTCCCGGTCTTAGAGAAGTTGATTTCTTTCTGCGAAAGTGCTGTTTTCACAGTGCTAAGTACTCCCAACTCTATCAACAATGTAGGTTTTGCCAGTTTTCTAAGTCTCTCTTATTTTCTCGTACTTATACCTGGAATTCTCTGTGTAAACCTCTGTAACTTTTCTAGCTAGATGAATCACGGTGTGCTTTCTCTTGTTTCTATCTGTAACCAATCTTTATAAACTCATACATTCTCTGTTCATGGTTTCACAGTCTTAGAGAAGTAGATTTCTTTCGGCGAAAGTGATGTTTTCACAGTGCTAAGAACTCCCAACTCAGTCAACAATGTAGGTTTTACCAGTTTTCTAAGTCTCTCTTATTTGCTTGGAGTTACACTTGTAATTCTCTGTGTAAACCTCTGTAACTTCTGTAGGTAGATGAATCACTGTGTACTTTCTCTTGTTTCTACCTGTTACCAATCTTGAGAAACTGATACATTCTCTGTTCACTGTTTCCCGGTCTTAGAGAACTAGATTTCTTTCTGCGAAAGTGCTTTTTTCACAGTGCTAACTACTCCCAACTCTATCAACAATGTAGGTTTTACCAGTTTTCTAAGTCTCTCTTATTTTCTTGTACTTATACTTGGAATTCTCTGTGTAAACCTCTGTAACTTCTCTAGGTAGATGAATCACTGTGTACTTTCTCTTGTTTCTATCTGTTACCAGTCTTGAGTAACACATACATTCTCTGTTCACTGTTTTGCGGTCTGAGAGAAGTAGATTTCTTCTTGCAAAAGTGCTTTTTTCACAGTGCTAAGTACTCCCAACTCTATCAACAATGTAGGTTTTACCAGTTCTCTAAGACTCTCTGATTTTCTTGTACTTATACTTGGAATTCTCTGTGTAAACCTCTATAACTTCTCTAGGTAGATGAATCACTGTGTACTTTCTCTTATTTCTATCTGTTACCAGTCTGGAGAAACACATACATTCTCTGTTCACTGTTTCGAGCGCTTAGAGAAGTATATTTCTTTCTGCGAAAGTGCTGTTTTCACAGTGCTAAGTACTCCCAACTCTATCAACAATGTAGGTTTTACCAGTTTTCTAAGTCTCTCTTATTTTCTTGTACTTATACTTGGAATTCTCTGTGTAAACCTCTGTAACTTCTCTAGGTAGATGAATCACTGTGTACTTTCTTTTGTTTCTATCTGTTACCACTCTTTAGAAATTCATACATTCTCTGTTCACTGTTTCCCGGTCTTACAGAAGTTGATTTCTTTCTGCGAAAGTGCTGTTTTCACAGTGCTAAGTACTCCCAACTCTATCAACAATGTAGGTTTTGCCAGTTTTCTAAGTCTCTCTTATTTTCTTGTACTGATACTTGGAATTATCTGTGTAAACCTCTGTAACTTCTCTAGGTAGATGAATCACTGTATACTTTCTCTTGTTTCTATCTGTTAGCAGTCTTGAGAAACCCATACATTCTCTGTTCACTGTTTCCCGGTCTTAGAGAAGTAGATTTCTTTGTGCGAAAGTGCTGTTTTCAGAGTGCTAAGTACTCCCAACTCTATCAACAATGTAGGTTTTACCAGTTTTCTAAGTCTCTCTTATTTTCTTGTACTTATACTTGGAATTCTCTGTGTAAACCTCTGAAACTGCTCTAGGTAGATGAATCACGGTGTGCTTTCTCTTGTTTCTATCTGTAACCAATCTTTAGAAACTCATACATTCTCTGTTCATGGTTTCACGGTCTTAGAGAAGTAGATTTCTTTCGGCGAAAGTGATGTTTTCACAGTGCTAAGAACTCCAACTCAGTCAACAATGTAGGTTTTACCAGTATTCTAAGTCTCTCTTATTTGCTTGGAGTTACACTTGTAATTCTCTGTGTAAACCTCTGTAACTTCTGTAGGTAGATGAATCACTGTGTACTTTCTCTTGTTTCTACCTGTTACCAATTTTGAGAAACTAATACATTCTCTGTTCACTGTTTCCCGGTCTTAGAGAAGTAGTTTTCTTTCTGCGAAAGTGCTGTTTTCACAGTGCTAAGTACTCCCAACTCTATCAACAATGTAGGTTTTACCAGTTTTCTAAGTCTCTCTTATTTTCTTGGAGTTACACTTGGATTTCTCTGTGTAAACCTCTGTAACTTCTCTAGGTAGATGAATCACTGTGTATTTTCTCTTGTTTCTATCTGTTACCAGTCTTGAGAAACTCATACATTCTCTGTTCCTGATTCGTGGTCTTAGAGAAGTAGATTTCTTTGTGCGAAAGTGCTGTTTTCACAGTGCTAAGTACTCCCAACTCTATCAACAATGTAGGTTTTACCAGTTTTCTAAGTCTCTCTTATTTTCTTGTACTTATACTTGTAATTCTCTGTGTAAACCTCTGTAACTTCTCTAGGTAGATGAATCACTGTGTACTTTCTCTTATTTCTATCTGTTACCAGTCTGGAGAAACACATACATTCTCTGTTCACTGTTTCGAGCGCTTAGAGAAGTATATTTCTTTCTGCGAAAGTGCTGTTTTCACAGTGCTAAGTACTCCCAACTCTATCAACAATGTAGGTTTTACCAGTTTTCTAAGTCTCTCTTATTTTCTTGTACTTATACTTGGAATTCTCTGTGTAAACCTCTGTAACTTCTCTAGGTAGATGAATCACTGTGTACTTTCTCTGGTTTCTATCTGTTACCACTCTTTAGAAACTCGTACATTCTCTGTTCACTGTTTCCCGGTCTTAGAGAAGTAGTTTTCTTTCTGCGAAAGTGCTGTTTTCACAGTGCTAAGTACTCCCAACTCTATCAACAATGTAGGTTTTACCAGTTTTCTAAGTCTCTCTAATTTTCTTGTACTTATACTTGGAATTCTCTGTGTAAACCTCTGTAAGTGTTCTAGGTACATGAATCACTGTTTACTTTCTCTTATTTCTATCTGTTACCAGTATTGAGAAACACATACATTCTCTGTTCACTGTTTCGCGGTCTTAAAGAAGTAGATTTCTTTCCACGAAAGTGCTGTTTTCACTGTGCTAAGTACTCCCAACTCTATCAACAATGTAGGTTTTACCAGTTTTCTAAGTCTCCCTTATTTTCTTGTACTTACACTAGGAATACTCTGTGTAAACGTCTGTAACTTCTCTAGGTAGATGAATCACTGTGTACTTTCTTTTGTTTCTATCTGTTACCACTCTTTAGAAACTCATACATTCTCTGTTCACTGTTTCCCGGTCTTAGAGAAGTAGATTTCTTTCTTCGAAAGTGCTGTTTTCACAGTGCTAAGTACTCCCAACTCTATCAACAATGTAGGTTTTACCAGTTTTCTAAGACTCTCTGATTTTCTTGTACTTATACTTGGAATTCTCTGTGTAAACCTCTGAAACTTCTCCGGGTAGATGAATCACTGTGTACTTTCTCTTGTTTCTATCTGTTACCAATCTTGAGAAACTGATACATTCTCTGTTCACTGTTTCCCGGTCTTAGAGAACTAGATTTCTTTCTGAGAAAGTGCTGTTTTCACAGTGCTAAGTACTCCCAACTCTATCAACAATGTAGGTTTTACAAGTTTTCTAAGTCTCTCTTATTTTCTTGTACTTATACTTGGAATTCTCTGTGTAAACCTCTGTAACTTCTCTAGGTAGATGAATCACTGTGTACTTTCTCTTGTTTCTATCTGTTACCAGTCTTGAGTAACACATACATTCTCTGTTCACTGTTTTGTGGTCTTAGAGAAGTAGATTTCTTCTTGCAAAAGTGCTGTTTTCACACTGCTAAGTACTGCCAACTCTATCAAGAATGTAGGTTTTACGAGATTTCAAAGTCTCTCTTATTTTCTTTTACTTATACTTGGAATTCTCTGTGTAAACCTCAGTAACTTCTCTAGCTAGATGAATCCGTGTGTACTTTCTCTTGTTTCTATCTGTTACGAATCTTGAGAAACTCATACATTCTGTGTTCAGTGTTTCCCTGTTTTACACAAGTAGATTTCTTTCTGTGAAAGTGCTGTTTTCACAGTGCTAAGTACTCCCAACTCTATCAACAATGTAGGTTTTACCAGTTTTCTAAGTCTCTCTTATTTTCTTGTACTTATACTTGGAATTCTCTGTGTAAACCTCTGTAACTTCTCTAGGTAGATGAATCACTGTGGACTTTCTCTTGTTTCTATCTCTTACCAGTCTTGAGAAACTCAGACATTCTCTGTTCACTGTTTCCCGGTCTTAGAGAAGTAGATTTCTTTGTGCGAAAGTGCTGTTTTCACAGTGCTAAGTACTCCCAACTCTATCAACAATGTTGGTTTTACAGGTTTCTAAGTCTCTCTTATTTTCTTGTACTTATACTTGGAATTCTCTGTGTAAACCTTTGTAACTTCTCTAGGTAGATGAATCACTGTGTACTTTCTCTTATTTCTATCTGTTACCAGTCTGGAGAAACACATACATTCTCTGTTCACTGTTTCGAGCGCTTAGAGAAGTATATTTCTTTCTGCGAAAGTGCTGTTTTCACAGTGCTAACTACTCCCAACTCTATCAACAATGTAGGTTTTACCAGTTTTCTAAGTCTCTCTTATTTTCTTGTACTTATACTTGGAATTCTCTGTGTAAACCTCTGTAACTTCTCTAGGTAGATGAATCACTGTGTACTTTCTCTGGTTTCTATCTGTTACCACTCTTTAGAGACTCGTACATTCTCTGTTCACTGTTTCCCGGTCTTAGAGAAGTTGATTTCTTTCTGCGAAAGTGCTGTTTTCACAGTGCTAAGTACTCCCAACTCTATCAACAATGTAGGTTTTACCAGTTTCCTAAGTCTCTCTTATTTTCTTATACTTATACTTGGAATTCTCTGTGTAAACCTCTGTAACTTCTCTAGGTAGATGAATCACTGTGTACTTTCTCTTATTTCTATCTGTTACCAGTCTGGAGAAACACATACATTCTCTGTTCACTGTTTCGAGCGCTTAGAGAAGTATATTTCTTTCTGCGAAAGTGCTGTTTTCACAGTGCTAAGTACTCCCAACTCTATCAACAATGTAGGTTTTACCAGTTTTCTAACTCTCTTATTTTCTTGTACTTATACTTGGAATACTCTGTGTAAACCTCTGTAACTTCTCTAGGTAGATGAATCACTGTGTACTTTCTTTTGTTTCTATCTGTTATCACTCTTTAGAAACTCATACATTCTCTGTTCACTGTTTCCCGGTTTTAGAGAAGTTGATTTCTTTCTGCGAAAGTGCTGTTTTCACAGTGCTAAGTACTCCCAACTCTATGATCAATGTAGGTTTTACCAGTTTTCCAAGTCTCTCTTATTTTCTTGTACTTATACTTGGAATTCTTTGTGTAAACCTCTGTCACTTCTCTAGGTAGTTGAATCACTGTGGACTTTCTCTTGTTTCTATCTCTTACCAGTCTTGAGAAACTCAGACATTCTCTGTTCACTGTTTCCCGGTCTTAGAGAAGTAGATTTCTTTGTGCGAAAGTGCTGTTTTCACAGTGCTAAGTACTCCCAACTCTATCAACAATGTTGGTTTTACCAGTTTTCTAAGTCTCTCTTATTTTCTTGTACTTATACTTGGAATTCTCTGTGTAAACCTTTGAAACTTCTCAAGGTAGATGAATCACTGTGTACTTTCTCTTGTTTCTATCTGTTACCAATCTTGAGAAACTCATACATTCTCTGTTCACTGTTTCCCGGTCTTAGAGAAGTATATTTCTTTCTGCGAAAGTGCTGTTTTCACAGTGCTAAGTACTCCCAACTCTATCAACAATGTAGGTTTACCAGTTTTCTAAGTCTCTCTTATTTTCTTGTACTTATACTTGGAATTCTCTGTGTAAACCTCTGTAACTTCTCTAGGTAGATGAATCACTGTGTACTTTCTTTTGTTTCTATCTGTTACCACTCTTTAGAAATTCATACATTCTCTGTTCACTGTTTCCCGGTCTTAGAGAAGTTGATTTCTTTCTGCGAAAGTGCTGTTTTCACAGTGCTAAGTACTCCCAACTCTATCAACAATGTAGGTTTTGCCAGTTTTCTAAGTCTCTCTTATTTTCTCGTACTTATACCTGGAATTCTCTGTGTAAACCTCTGTAACTTTTCTAGCTAGATGAATCACGGTGTGCTTTCTCTTGTTTCTATCTGTAACCAATCTTTAGAAACTCATACATTCTCTGTTCATGGTTTCACAGTCTTAGAGAAGTAGATTTCTTTCGGCGAAAGTGATGTTTTCACAGTGCTAAGAACTCCCAACTCAGTCAACAATGTAGGTTTTACCAGTTTTCTAAGTCTCTCTTATTTGCTTGGAGTTACACTTGTAATTCTCTGTGTAAACCTCTGTAACTTCTGTAGGTAGATGAATCACTGTGTACTTTCTCTTGTTTCTACCTGTTACCAATCTTGAGAAACTGATACATTCTCTGTTCACTGTTTCCCGGTCTTAGAGAACTAGATTTCTTTCTGCGAAAGTGCTTTTTTCACAGTGCTAAGTACTCCCAACTCTATCAACAATGTAGGTTTTACCAGTTTTCTAAGTCTCTCTTATTTTCTTGTACTTATACTTGGAATTCTCTGTGTAAACCTCTGTAACTTCTCTAGGTAGATGAATCACTGTGTACTTTCTCTTGTTTCTATCTGTTACCAGTCTTGAGTAACACATACATTCTCTGTTCACTGTTTTGCGGTCTGAGAGAAGTAGATTTCTTCTTGCAAAAGTGCTGTTTTCACACTGCTAAGTACTGCCAACTCTATCAACAATGTAGGTTTTACGAGATTTCAAAGTCTCTCTTATTTTCTTGTACTTATACTTGGAATTCTCTGTGTAAACCTCAGTAACTTCTCTAGCTAGACGAATCCGTGTTTTCTTTCTCTTGTTTCTATCTGTTACGAATCTTGAGAAACTCATACATTCTGTGTTCAGTGTTTCCCTGTTTTACACAAGTAGATTTCTTTCTGTGAAAGTGCTGTTTTCACAGTGCTAAGTACTCCCAACTCTATCAACAATGTAGGTTTTACCAGTTTTCTAAGTCTCTCTTATTTTCTTGTACTTATACTTGGAATTCTCTGTGTAAACCTCTGTAACTTCTCTAGGTAGATGAATCACTGTGGACTTTCTCTTGTTTCTATCTCTTACCAGTCTTGAGAAACTCAGACATTCTCTGTTCACTGTTTCCCGGTCTTAGAGAAGTAGATTTCTTTGAGCGAAAGTGCTCTTTTCACAGTGCTAAGTACTCCCAACTCTATCAACAATGTTGGTTTTACCAGTTTTCTAAGTCTCTCTTATTTTCTTGTACTTATACTTGGAATTCTCTGTGTAAACCTCTGTAACTTCTCTAGGTAGATGAATCACTGTGTACTTTCTCTTATTTCTATCTGTTACCAGTCTGGAGAAACACATACATTCTCTGTTCACTGTTTCGAGCGCTTAGAGAAGTATATTTCTTTCTGCAAAACTGCTGTTTTCACTGTGCTAAGTACTCCCAACTCTATCAACAATGTAGGTTTTACCAGTTGTCTAAGTCTCTCTTATTTTCTTGTACTTATACTTGGAATTCTCTGTGTAGACCTCTGTAACTTCTCTAGGTAGATGAATCACTGTGTACTTTCTCTGGTTTCTATCTGTTACCACTCTTTAGAAACTCGTACATTCTCTGTTCACTGTTTCCCGGTCTTAGAGAAGTAGTTTTCTTTCTGCGAAAGTGCTCTTTTCACAGTGCTAAGTACTCCCAACTCTATCAACAATGTAGGTTTTACCAGTTTTCTAAGTCTCTCTTATTTTCTTGTACTTATACTTGGAATTCTCTGTGTAAACCTCTGTAAGTGTTCTAGGTACATGAATCACTGTTTACTTTCTCTTATTTCTATCTGTTACCAGTATTGAGAAACACATACATTCTCTGTTCACTGTTTCGCGGTCTTAAAGAAGTAGATTTCTTTCCACGAAAGTGCTGTTTTCACTGTGCTAAGTACTCCCAACTCTATCAACAATGTAGGTTTTACCAGTTTTCTAAGTCTCCCTTATTTTCTTGTACTTACACTAGGAATACTCTGTGTAAACGTCTGTAACTTCTCTAGGTAGATGAATCACTGTGTACTTTCTTTTGTTTCTATCTGTTACCACTCTTTAGAAACTCATACATTCTCTGTTCACTGTTTCCCGGTCTTAGAGAAGTAGATTTCTTTCTTCGAAAGTGCTGTTTTCACAGTGCTAAGTACTCCCAACTCTATCAACAATGTAGGTTTTACCAGTTTTCTAAGACTCTCTGATTTTCTTGTACTTATACTTGGAATTCTCTGTGTAAACCTCTGAAACTTCTCTAGGTAGATGAATCACTGTGTACTTTCTCTTGTTTCTATCTGTTACCAATCTTGAGAAACTGATACATTCTCTGTTCACTGTTTCCCGGTCTTAGAGAACTAGATTTCTTTCTGAGAAAGTGCTGTTTTCACAGTGCTAAGTACTCCCAACTCTATCAACAATGTAGGTTTTACAAGTTTTCTAAGTCTCTCTTATTTTCTTGTACTTATACTTGGAATTCTCTGTGTAAACCTCTGAAACTTCTCTAGGTAGATGAATCACTGTGTACTTTCTCTTGTTTCTATCTGTTACCAGTCTTGAGTAACACATACATTCTCTGTTCACTGTTTTGCGGTCTTAGAGAAGTAGATTTCTTCTTGCAAAAGTGCTGTTTTCACACTGCTAAGTACTGCCAACTCTATCAACAATGTAGGTTTTACGAGATTTCAAAGTCTCTCTTATTTTCTTGTACTTATACTTGGAATTCTCTGTGTAAACCTCAGTAACTTCTCTAGCTAGATGAATCCGTGTGTACTTTCTCTTGTTTCTATCTGTTACGAATCTTGAGAAACTCATACATTCTGTGTTCAGTGTTTCCCTGTTTTACACAAGTAGATTTCTTTCTGTGAAAGTGCTGTTTTCACAGTGCTAAGTACTCCCAACTCTATCAACAATGTAGGTTTTACCAGTTTTCTAAGTCTCTCTTATTTTCTTGTACTTATACTTGGAATTCTCTGTGTAAACCTCTGTAACTTCTCTAGGTAGATGAATCACTGTGGGCTTTCTCTTGTTTCTATCTCTTACCAGTCTTGAGAAACTCAGACATTCTCTGTTCACTGTTTCCCGGTCTTAGAGAAGTAGATTTCTTTGTGCGAAAGTGCTGTTTTCACAGTGCTAAGTACTCCCAACTCTATCAACAATGTTGGTTTTACAGTTTTCTAAGTCTCTCTTATTTTCTTGTACTTATACTTGGAATTCTCTGTGTAAACCTCTGTAACTTCTCTAGGTAGATGAATCACTGTGTACTTTCTCTTATTTCTATCTGTTACCAGTCTGGAGAAACACATACATTCTCTGTTCACTGTTTCGAGCGCTTAGAGAAGTTTATTTCTTTCTGCGAAAGTGCTGTTTTCACAGTGCTAACTACTCCCAACTCTATCAACAATGTAGGTTTTACCAGTTTTCTAAGTCTCTCTTATTTTCTTGTACTTATACTTGGAATTCTCTGTGTAAACCTCTATAACTTCTCTAGGTAGATGAATCACTGTGTACTTTCTCTGGTTTCTATCTGTTACCACTCTTTAGAAACTCGTACATTCTCTGTTCACTGTTTCCCGGTCTTAGAAAAGTTGATTTCTTTCTGCGAAAGTGCTGTTTTCACAGTGCTAAGTACTCCCAACTCTATCAACAATGTAGGTTTTACCAGTTTCCTAAGTCTCTCTTATTTTCTTATACTTATACTTGGAATTCTCTGTGTAAACCTCTGTAACTTCTCTAGGTAGATGAATCACTGTGTACTTTCTCTTATTTCTATCTGTTACCAGTCTGGAGAAACACATACATTCTCTGTTCACTGTTTCGAGCGCTTAGAGAAGTATATTTCTTTCTGCGAAAGTGCTGTTTTCACAGTGCTAAGTACTCCCAACTCTATCAACAATGTAGGTTTTACCAGTTTTCTAAGTCTCTCTTATTTTCTTGTACTTATACTTGGAATACTCTGTGTAAACCTCTGTAACTTCTCTAGGTAGATGAATCACTGTGTACTTTCTTTTGTTTCTATCTGTTACCACTCTTTAGAAACTCATACATTCTCTGTTCACTGTTTCCCGGTTTTAGAGAAGTTGATTTCTTTCTGCGAAAGTGCTGTTTTCACAGTGCTAAGTACTCCCAAATCTATGATCAATGTAGGTTTTACCAGTTTTCCAAGTCTCTCTTATTTTCTTGTACTTATACTTGGAATTCTTTGTGTAAACCTCTGTAACTTCTCTAGGTAGATGAATCACTGTGGACTTTCTCTTGTTTCTATCTCTTACCAGTCTTGAGAAACTCAGACATTCTCTGTTCACTGTTTCCCGGTCTTAGAGAAGTAGATTTCTTTGTGCGAAAGTGCTGTTTTCACAGTGCTAAGTACTCCCAACTCTATCAACAATGTTGGTTTTACCAGTTTTCTAAGTCTCTCTTATTTTCTTGTACTTATACTTGGAATTCTCTGTGTAAACCTTTGAAACTTCTCTAGGTAGATGAATCACTGTGTACTTTCTCTTGTTTCTATCTGTTACCAATCTTGAGAAACTCATACATTCTCTGTTCACTGTTTCCCGGTCTTAGAGAAGTATATTTCTTTCTGCGAAAGTGCTGTTTTCACATTGCTAAGTACTCCCAACTCTATCAACAGTGTAGGTTTTACCAGTTTTCTAAGTCTCTCTTATTTTCTTGTACTTATACTTGGAATTCTCTGTGTAAACCTCTGTAACTTCTCTAGGTAGATGAATCACTGTGTACTTTCTTTTGTTTCTATCTGTTACCACTCTTTAGAAATTCATACATTCTCTGTTCACTGTTTCCCGGTCTTAGAGAAGTTGATTTCTTTCTGCGAAAGTGCTGTTTTCACAGTGCTAAGTACTCCCAACTCTATCAACAATGTAGGTTTTGCCAGTTTTCTAAGTCTCTCTTATTTTCTTGTACTTATACCTGGAATTCTCTGTGTAAACCTCTGTAACTTTTCTAGCTAGATGAATCACGGTGTGCTTTCTCTTGTTTCTATCTGTAACCAATCTTTAGAAACTCATACATTCTCTGTTCATGGTTTCACGGTCTTAGAGAAGTAGATTTCTTTCGGCGAAAGTGATGTTTTCACAGTGCTAAGAACTCCCAACTCAGTCAACAATGTAGGTTTTACCAGTTTTCTAAGTCTCTCTTATTTGCTTGGAGTTACACTTGTAATTCTCTGTGTAAACCTCTGTAACTTCTGTAGGTAGATGAATCACTGTGTACTTTCTCTTGTTTCTACCTGTTACCAATTTTGAGAAACTAATACATTCTCTGTTCACTGTTTCCCGGTCTTAGAGAGGTAGTTTTCTTTCTGCGAAAGTGCTGTTTTCACAGTGCTAAGTACTCCCAACTCTATCAACAATGTAGGTTTTATCAGTTTTCTAAGTCTCTCTTATTTTCTTGTACTTATACTTGGAATTCTCTGTGTAAACCTCTGTAAGTGTTCTAGGTACATGAATCACTGTTTACTTTCTCTTATTTCTATCTGTTACCAGTATTGAGAAACACATACATTCTCTGTTCACTGTTTCGCGGTCTTAAAGAAGTAGATTTCTTTCCACGAAAGTGCTGTTTTCACTGTGCTAAGTACTCCCAACTCTATCAACAATGTAGGTTTTACCAGTTTTCTAAGTCTCCCTTATTTTCTTGTACTTACACTAGGAATACTCTGTGTAAACGTCTGTAACTTCTCTAGGTAGATGAATCACTGTGTACTTTCTTTTGTTTCTATCTGTTACCACTCTTTAGAAACTCATACATTCTCTGTTCACTGTTTCCCGGTCTTAGAGAAGTAGATTTCTTTCTGCGAAAGTGCTGTTTTCACAGTGCTAAGTACTCCCAACTCTATCAACAATGTAGGTTTTACCAGTTTTCTAAGACTCTCTAATTTTCTTGTACTTATACTTGGAATTCTCTGTGTAAACCTCTGAAACTTCTCTAGGTAGATGAATCACTGTGTACTTTCTCTTGTTTCTATCTGTTACCAATCTTGAGAAACTGATACATTCTCTGTTCACTGTTTCCCGCTCTTAGAGAACTAGATTTCTTTCTGCGAAAGTGCTGTTTTCACAGTGCTAAGTACTCCCAACTCTATCAACAATGTAGGTTTTACCAGTTTTCTAAGTCTCTCTTATTTTCTTGTACTTATACTTGGAATTCTCTGTGTAAACCTCTGTAACTTCTCTAGGTAGATGAATCACTGTGTACTTTCTCTTGTTTCTATCTGTTACCAGTCTTGAGTAACACATACATTCTCTGTTCACTGTTTTGCGGTCTTAGAGAAGTAGATTTCTTCTTGCAAAAGTGCTGTTTTCACACTGCTAAGTACTGCCAACTCTATCAACAATGTAGGTTTTACGAGATTTCAAAGTCTCTCTTATTTTCTTGTACTTATACTTGGAATTCTCTGTGTAAACCTCAGTAACTTCTCTAGCTAGATGAATCCGTGTGTACTTTCTCTTGTTTCTATCTGTTACGAATCTTGAGAAACTCATACATTCTGTGTTCAGTGTTTCCCTGTTTTACACAAGTAGATTTCTTTCTGTGAAAGTGCTGTTTTCACAGTGCTAAGTACTCCCAACTCTATCAAAAATGTAGGTTTTACCAGTTTTCTAAGTCTCTCTTATTTTCTTGTACTTATACTTGGAATTCTCTGTGTAAACCTCTGTAACTTCTCTAGGTAGATGAATCACTGTGGACTTTCTCTTGTTTCTATCTCTTACAAGTCTTGAGAAACTCAGACATTCTCTGTTCACTGTTTCCCGGTCTTAGAGAAGTAGATTTCTTTGAGCGAAAGTGCTCTTTTCACAGTGCTAAGTACTCCCAACTCTATCAACAATGTTGGTTTTACCAGTTTTCTAAGTCTCTCTTATTTTCTTGTACTTATACTTGGAATTCTCTGTGTAAACCTCTGTAACTTCTCTAGGTAGATGAATCACTGTGTACTTTCTCTTATTTCTATCTGTTACCAGTCTGGAGAAACACATACATTCTCTGTTCACTGTTTCGAGCGCTTAGAGAAGTATATTTCTTTCTGCGAAAGTGCTGTTTTCACAGTGCTAAGTACTCCCAACTCTATCAACAATGTAGGTTTTACCAGTTTTCTAAGTCTCTCTTATTTTCTTGTACTTATACTTGGAATTCTCTGTGTAAACCTCTGTAACTTCTCTAGGTAGATGAATCACTGTGTACTTTCTCTGGTTTCTATCTGTTACCACTCTTTAGAAACTCGTACATTCTCTGTTCACTGTTTCCCGGTCTTAGAGAAGTAGTTTTCATTCTGCGAAAGTGCTGTTTTCACAGTGCTAAGTACTCCCAACTCTATCAACAATGTAGGTTTTACCAGTTTTCTAAGTCTCTCTTATTTTCTTGTACTTATACTTGGAATTCTCTGTGTAAACCTCTGTAAGTGTTCTAGGTACATGAATCACTGTTTACTTTCTCTTATTTCTATCTGTTACCAGTATTGAGAAACACATACATTCTCTGTTCACTGTTTCGCGGTCTTAAAGAAGTAGATTTCTTTCCACGAAAGTGCTGTTTTCACTGTGCTAAGTACTCCCAACTCTATCAACAATGTAGGTTTTACCACTTTTCTAAGTCTCCCTTATTTTCTTGTACTTACACTAGGAATACTCTGTGTAAACGTCTGTAACTTCTCTAGGTAGATGAATCACTGTGTACTTTCTTTTGTTTCTATCTGTTACCACTCTTTAGAAACTCATACATTTTCTGCTCACTGTTTCCCGGTCTTAGAGAAGTAGATTTCTTTCTTCGAAAGTGCTGTTTTCACAGTGCTAAGTACTCCCAACTCTATCAACAATGTAGGTTTTACCAGTTTTCTAAGACTCTCTGATTTTCTTGTACTTATACTTGGAATTCTCTGTGTAAACCTCTGAAACTTCTCTAGGTAGATGAATCACTGTGGACTTTCTCTTGTTTCTATCTGTTACCAATCTTGGGAAACTGATACATTCTCTGTTCACTGTTTCCCGGTCTTAGAGAACTAGATTTCTTTCTGAGAAAGTGCTGTTTTCACAGGGCTAAGTACTCCCAACTCTATCAACAATGTAGGTTTTACAAGTTTTCTAAGTCTCTCTTATTTTCTTGTACTTATACTTGGAATTCTCTGTGTAAACCTCTGTAACTTCTCTAGGTAGATGAATCACTGTGTACTTTCTCTTGTTTCTATCTGTTACCAGTCTTGAGTAACACATACATTCTCTGTTCACTGTTTTGCGGTCTTAGAGAAGTAGATTTCTTCTTGCAAAAGTGCTGTTTTCACACTGCTAAGTACTGCCAACTCTATCAACAATGTAGGTTTTACGAGATTTCAAAGTCTCTCTTATTTTCTTGTACTTATACTTGGAATTCTCTGTGTAAACCTCAGTAACTTCTCTAGCTAGATGAATCCGTGTGTACTTTCTCTTGTTTCTATCTGTTACGAATCTTGAGAAACTCATACATTCTGTGTTCAGTGTTTCCCTGTTTTACACAAGTAGATTTCTTTCTGTGAAAGTGCTGTTTTCACAGTGCTAAGTACTCCCAACTCTATCAACAATGTAGGTTTTACCAATTTTCTAAGTCTCTCTTATTTTCTTGTACTTATACTTGGAATTCTCTGTGTAAACCTCTGTAACTTCTCTAGGTAGATGAATCACTGTGTACTTTCTCTGGTTTCTATCTGTTACCACTCTTTAGAAACTCGTACATTCTCTGTTCACTGTTTCCCGGTCTTAGAGAAGTAGTTTTCTTTCTGCGAAAGTGCTGTTTTCACAGTGCTAAGTACTCCCAACTCTATCAACAATGTAGGTTTTACCAGTTTTCTAAGTCTCTCTTATTTTCTTGTACTTATACTTGGAATTCTCTGTGTAAACCTCTGTAAGTGTTCTAGGTACATGAATCACTGTTTACTTTCTCTTATTTCTATCTGTTACCAGTATTGAGAAACACATACATTCTCTGTTCACTGTTTCGCGGTCTTAAAGAAGTAGATTTCTTTCCACGAAAGTGCTGTTTTCACTGTGCTAAGTACTCCCAACTCTATCAACAATGTAGGTTTTACCAGTTTTCTAAGTCTCCCTTATTTTCTTGTACTTACACTAGGAATACTCTGTGTAAACGTCTGTAACTTCTCTAGGTAGATGAATCACTGTGTACTTTCTTTTGTTTCTATCTGTTACCACTCTTTAGAAACTCATACATTCTCTGCTCACTGTTTCCCGGTCTTAGAGAAGTAGATTTCTTTCTTCGAAAGTGCTGTTTTCACAGTGCTAAGTACTCCCAACTCTATCAACAATGTAGGTTTTACCAGTTTTCTAAGACTCTCTGATTTTCTTGTACTTATACTTGGAATTCTCTGTGTAAACCTCTGAAACTTCTCTAGGTAGATGAATCACTGTGTACTTTCTCTTGTTTCTATCTGTTACCAATCTTGAGAAACTGATACATTCTCTGTTCACTGTTTCCCGGTCTTAGAGAACTAGATTTCTTTCTGAGAAAGTGCTGTTTTCACAGGGCTAAGTACTCCCAACTCTATCAACAATGTAGGTTTTACAAGTTTTCTAAGTCTCTCTTATTTTCTTGTACTTATACTTGGAATTCTCTGTGTAAACCTCAGTAACTTCTCTAGCTAGATGAATCCGTGTGTACTTTCTCTTGTTTCTATCTGTTACGAATCTTGAGAAACTCATACATTCTGTGTTCAGTGTTTCCCTGTTTTACACAAGTAGATTTCTTCTGTGAAAGTGCTGTTTTCACAGTGCTAAGTACTCCCAACTCTATCAACAATGTAGGTTTTACCAGTTTTCTAAGTCTCTCTTATTTTCTTGTACTTATACTTGGAATTCTCTGTGTAAACCTCTGTGACTTCTCTAGGTAGATGAATCACTGTGTACTTTCTCTGGTTTCTGTCTGTTACCACTCTTTAGAAACTCGTACATTCTCTGTTCACTGTTTCCCGGTCTTAGAGAAGTTGATTTCTTTCTGCGAAAGTGCTGTTTTCACAGTGCTAAGTACTCCCAACTCTATCAACAATGTAGGTTTTAACAGTTTCCTAAGTCTCTCTTATTTTCTTATACTTATACTTGGAATTCTCTGTGTAAACCTCTGTAACTTCTCTAGGTAGATGAATCACTGTGTACTTTCTCTTATTTCTATCTGTTACCAGTCTGGAGAAACACATACATTCTCTGTTCACTGTTTCGAGCGCTTAGAGAAGTATATTTCTTTCTGCGAAAGTGCTGTTTTCACAGTGCTAAGTACTCCCAACTCTATCAACAATGTAGGTTTTACCAGTTTTCTAAGTCTCTCTTATTTTCTTGTACTTATACTTGGAATACTCTGTGTAAACCTCTGTAACTTCTCTAGGTAGATGAATCACTGTGTACTTTCTTTTGTTTCTATCTGTTACCACTCTTTAGAAACTCATACATTCTCTGGTCACTGTTTCCCGGTCTTAGAGAAGTTGATTTCTTTCTGCGAAAGTGCTGTTTTCACAGTGCTATGTACTCCCAACTCTATGATCAATGTAGGTTTTACCAGTTTTCCAAGTCTCTCTTATTTTCTTGTACTTATACTTGGAATTCTTTGTGTAAACCTCTGTAACTTCTCTAGGTAGATGAATCACTGTGGACTTTCTCTTGTTTCTATCTCTTACCAGTCTTGAGAAACTCAGACATTCTCTGTTCACTGTTTCCCGGTCTTAGAGAAGTAGATTTCTTTGTGCGAAAGTGCTGTTTTCACAGTGCTACGTACTCCCAACTCTATCAACAATGTTGGTTTTACCAGTTTTCTAAGTCTCTCTTATTTTCTTGTACTTATACTTGGAATTCTCTGTGTAAACCTTTGAAACTTCTCTAGGTAGATGAATCACTGTGTACTTTCTCTTGTTTCTATCTGTTACCAATCTTGAGAAACTCATACATTCTCTGTTCACTGTTTCGAGCGCTTAGAGAAGTATATTTCTTTCTGCGAAAGTGCTGTTTTCACAGTGCTAAGTACTCCCAACTCTATCAACAATGTAGGTTTTACCAGTTTTCTAAGTCTCTCTTATTTTCTTGTACTTATACTTGGAATTCTCTGTGTAAACCTCTGTAACTTCTCTAGGTAGATGAATCACTGTGTACTTTCTTTTGTTTCTATCTGTTACCACTCTTTAGAAATTCATACATTCTCTGTTCACTGTTTCCCGGTCTTAGAGAAGTTGATTTCTTTCTGCGAAAGTGCTGTTTTCACAGTGCTAAGTACTCCCAACTCTATCAACAATGTAGGTTTTGCCAGTTTTCTAAGTCTCTCTTATTTTCTTGTACTTATACCTGGAATTCTCTGTGTAAACCTCTGTAACTTTTCTAGCTAGATGAATCACGGTGTGCTTTCTCTTGTTTCTATCTGTAACCAATCTTTAGAAACTCATACATTCTCTGTTCATGGTTTCACGGTCTTAGAGAAGTAGATTTCTTTCGGCGAAAGTGATGTTTTCACAGTGCTAAGAACTCCCAACTCAGTCAACAATGTAGGTTTTACCAGTTTTCTAAGTCTCTCTTATTTGCTTGGAGTTACACTTGTAATTCTCTGTGTAAACCTCTGTAACTTCTGTAGGTAGATGAATCACTGTGTACTTTCTCTTGTTTCTACCTGTTACCAATTTTGAGAAACTAATACATTCTCTGTTCACTGTTTCCCGGTCTTAGAGAAGTAGTTTTCTTTCTGCGAAAGTGCTGTTTTCACAGTGCTAAGTACTCCCAACTCTATCAACAATGTAGGTTTTACCAGTTTTCTAAGTCTCTCTTATTTTCTTGTACTTATACTTGGAATTCTCTGTGTAAACCTCTGTAAGTGTTCTAGGTACATGAATCACTGTTTACTTTCTCTTATTTCTATCTGTTACCAGTATTGAGAAACACATACATTCTCTGTTCACTGTTTCGCGGTCTTAAAGAAGTAGATTTCTTTCCACGAAAGTGCTGTTTTCACTGTGCTAAGTACTCCCAACTCTATCAACAATGTAGGTTTTACCAGTTTTCTAAGTCTCCCTTATTTTCTTGTACTTACACTAGGAATACTCTGTGTAAACGTCTGTAACTTCTCTAGGTAGATGAATCACTGTGTACTTTCTTTTGTTTCTATCTGTTACCACTCTTTAGAAACTCATACATTCTCTGTTCACTGTTTCCCGGTCTTAGAGAAGTAGATTTCTTTCTGCGAAAGTGCTGTTTTCACAGTGCTAAGTACTCCCAACTCTATCAACAATGTAGGTTTTACCAGTTTTCTAAGACTCTCTGATTTTCTTGTACTTATACTTGGAATTCTCTGTGTAAACCTCTGAAACTTCTCTAGGTAGATGAATCACTGTGTACTTTCTCTTGTTTCTATCTGTTACCAATCTTGAGAAACTGATACATTCTCTGTTCACTGTTTCCCGGTCTTAGAGCACTAGATTTCTTTCTGAGAAAGTGCTGTTTTCACAGTGCTAAGTACTCCCAACTCTATCAACAATGTAGGTTTTACCAGTTTTATAAGTCTCTCTTATTTTCTTGTACTTATACTTGGAATTCTCTGTGTAAACCTCTGTAACTTCTCTAGGTAGATGAATCACTGTGTACTTTCTCTTGTTTCTATCTGTTACCAGTCTTGAGTAACACATACATTCTCTGTTCACTGTTTTGCGGTCTTAGAGAAGTAGATTTCTTCTTGCAAAAGTGCTGTTTTCACACTGCTAAGTACTGCCAACTCTATCAACAATGTAGGTTTTACGAGATTTCAAAGTCTCTCTTATTTTCTTGTACTTATACTTGGAATTCTCTCTGTAAACCTCAGTAACTTCTCTAGCTAGATGAATCCGTGTGTACTTTCTCTTTTTTCTATCTGTTACGAATCTTGAGAAACTCATACATTCTGTGTTCAGTGTTTCCCTGTTTTACACAAGTAGATTTCTTTCTGTGAAAGTGCTGTTTTCACAGTGCTAAGTACTCCCAACTCTATCAACAATGTAGGTTTTACCAGTTTCCTAAGTCTCTCTTATTTTCTTGTACTTATACTTGGAATTCTCTGTGTAAACCTCTGTAACTTCTCTAGGTAGATGAATCACTGTGTACTTTCTCTTATTTCTATCTGTTACCAGTCTGGAGAAACACATACATTCTCTGTTCACTGTTTCGAGCGCTTAGAGAAGTATATTTCTTTCTGCGAAAGTGCTGTTTTCACAGTGCTAAGTACTCCCAACTCTATCAACAATGTAGGTTTTACCAGTTTTCTAAGTCTCTCTTATTTTCTTGTACTTATACTTGGAATACTCTGTGTAAACCTCTGTAACTTCTCTAGGTAGATGAATCACTGTGTACTTTCTTTTGTTTCTATCTGTTACCACTCTTTAGAAACTCATACGTTCTCTGTTCACTGTTTCCCGGTCTTAGAGAAGTTGATTTCTTTCTGCGAAACTGCTGTTTTCACAGTGCTAAGTACTCCCAACTCTATGATCAATGTAGGTTTTACCAGTTTTCCAAGTCTCTCTTATTTTCTTGTACTTATACTTGGAATTCTTTGTGTAAACCTCTGTAACTTCTCTAGGTAGATGAATCACTGTGGACTTTCTCTTGTTTCTATCTCTTACCAGTCTTGAGAAACTCAGACATTCTCTGTTCACTGTTTCCCGGTCTTAGAGAAGTAGATTTCTTTGTGCGAAAGTGCTGTTTTCACAGTGCTAAGTACTCCCAACTCTATCAACAATGTTGGTTTTTCCAGTTTTCTAAGTCTCTCTTATTTTCTTGTACTTATACTGGAATTCTCTGTGTAAACCTTTGAAACGTCTCTAGGTAGATGAATCACTGTGTACTTTCTCTTGTTTCTATCTGTTACCAATCTTGAGAAACTCATACATTCTCTGTTCACTGTTTCCCGGTCTTAGAGAAGTATATTTCTTTCTGCGAAAGTGCTGTTTTCACATTGCTAAGTACTCCCAACTCTATCAACAATGTAGGTTTTACCAGTTTTCTAAGTCTCTCTTATTTTCTTGTACTTATACTTGGAATTCTCTGTGTAAACCTCTGTAACTTCTCTAGGTAGATGAATCACTATGTACTTTCTTTTGTTTCTATCTGTTACCACTCTTTAGAAATTCATACATTCTCTGTTCACTGTTTCCCGGTCTTAGAGAAGTTGATTTCTTTCTGCGAAAGTGCTGTTTTCACAGTGCTAAGTACTCCCAACTCTATCAACAATGTTGGTTTTACCAGTTTCCTAAGTCTCTCTTATTTTCTTGTACTTATACCTGGAATTCTCTGTGTAAACCTCTGTAACTTTTCTAGCTAGATGAATCACGGTGTGCTTTCTCTTGTTTCTGTCTGTAACCAATCTTTAGAAACTCATACATTCTCTGCTCATGGTTTCACGGTCTTAGAGAAGTAGATTTCTTTCGGCGAAAGTGATGTTTTCACAGTGCTAAGAACTCCCAACTCAGTCAACAATGTACGTTTTACCAGTTTTCTAAGTCTCTCTTATTTGCTTGGAGTTACACTTGTAATTCTCTGTGTAAACCTCTGTAACTTCTGTAGGTAGATGAATCACTGTTTACTTTCTCTTGTTTCTACCTGTTACCAATTTTGAGAAACTAATACATTCTCTGTTCACTGTTTCCCGGTCTTACAGAAGTAGTTTTCTTTCTGCGAAAGTGCTGTTTTCACAGTGCTAAGTACTCCCAACTCTATCAACAATGTAGGTTTTACCAGTTTTCTAAGTCTCTCTTATTTTCTTGTACTTATACTTGGAATTCTCTGTGTAAACCTCTGTAAGTGTTCTAGTTACATGAATCACTGTTTACTTTCTCTTATTTCTATCTGTTACCAGTATTGAGAAACACATGCATTCTCTGTTCACTGTTTCGCGGTCTTAAAGAAGTAGATTTCTTTCCACGAAAGTGCTGTTTTCACTGTGCTAAGTACTCCCAACTCTATCAACTATGTACGTTTTACCAGTTTTCTAAGTCTCCCTTATTTTCTTGTACTTACACTAGGAATACTCTGTGTAAACGTCTGTAACTTCTCTAGGTAGATGAATCACTGTGTACTTTCTTTTGTTTCTATCAGTTACCACTCTTTAGAAACTCATACATTCTCTGTTCACTGTTTCCCGGTCTTAGAGAAGTAGATTTCTTTCTGCGAAAGTGCTGTTTTCACAGTGCTAAGTACTCCCAACTCTATCAACAATGTAGGTTTTACCAGTTTTCTAAGACTCTCTGTTTTCTTGTACTTATACTTGGAATTCTCTGTGTAAACCTCTGAAACTTCTCTAGGTAGATGAATCACTGTGTACTTTCTCTTGTTTCTATCTGTTACCAATCTTGAGAAACTGATACATTCTCTGTTCACTGTTTCCCGGTCTTAGAGAACTAGATTTCTTTCTGCGAAAGTGCTGTTTTCACTGTGCTAAGTACTCCCAACTCTATTAACAATGTAGGTTTTAAGAGTTTTCCAAGTCTCTCTTATTTTCTTGTACTTATACTTGGAATTCTCTGTGTAAACCTCTGTAACTTCTCTAGGTAGATGAATCACTGTGTACTTTCTCTTGTTTCTATCTGTTACCAGTCTTGAGTAACACATACATTCTCTGTTCACTGTTTGGCGGTCTTAGAGAAGTAGATTTCTTCTTGCAAAAGTGCTGTTTTCACACTGCTAAGTACTGCCAACTCTATCAACAATGTAGGTTTAACGAGATTTCAAAGTCTCTCTTATTTTCTTGTACTTATACTTGGAATTCTCTGTGTAAACCTCAGTAACTTCTCTAGCTAGATGAATCCGTGTGTACTTTCTCTTGTTTCTATCTGTTACGAATCTTGAGAAACTCATACATTCTGTGTTCAGTGTTTCCCTGTTTTACACAAGTAGATTTCTTTCTGTGAAAGTGCTGTTTTCACAGTGCTAAGTACTCCCAACTCTATGATCAATGTAGGTTTTACCAGTTTTCCCAGTCTCTCTTATTTTCTTGTACTTATACTTGGAATTCTTTGTGTAAACCTCTGTAACTTCTCTAGGTAGATGAATCACTGTGGACTTTCTCTTGTTTCTATCTCTTACCAGTCTTGAGAAACTCAGATATTCTCTGTTCACTGTTTCCCGGTCTTAGAGAAGTAGATTTCTTTGTGCGAAAGTGCTGTTTTCACAGTGCTAAGTACTCCCAACTCTATCAACAATGTAGGTTTTACCAGTTTTCTAAGTCTCTCTTATTTTCTTGTACTTATACTTGGAATTCTCTGTGTAAACCTCTGTAACTTCTCTAGGTAGATGAATCACTGTGTACTTTCTCTGGTTTCTATCTCTTACCACTCTTTAGAAACTCGTACATTCTCTGTTCACTGTTTCCCGGTCTTAGAGAAGTTGATTTCTTTCTGCGAAAGTGCTGTTTTCACAGTGCTAAGTACTCCCAACTCTATCAACAATGTAGGTTTTACCAGTTTCCTAAGTCTCTCTTATTTTCTTCTACTTATACTTGGAATTCTCTGTGTAAACCTCTGTAACTTCTCTAGGTAGATGAATCACTGTGTACCTTCTCTTATTTCTATCTGTTACCAGTCTGGAGAAACACATACATTCTCTGTTCACTGTTTCGAGCGCTTAGAGAAGTATATTTCTTTCTGCGAAAGTGCTGTTTTCACAGTGCTAAGTACTCCCAACTCAGTCAACAATGTAGGTTTTACCATTTTTCTAAGTCTCTCTTATTTGCTTGGAGTTACACTTGTAATTCTCTGTGTAAACCTCTGTAACTTCTGTAGGTAGATGAATCACTGTGTACTTTCTCTTGTTTCTACCTGCTACCAATTTTGAGAAACTAATACATTCTCTGTTCACTGTTTCCCGGTCTTAGACGAGTAGTTTTCTTTCTGCGAAAGTGCTGTTTTCACAGTGCTAAGTACTCCCAACTCTATCAACAATGTAGGTTTTACCAGTTTTCTAAGTCTCTCTTATTTTCTTGTACTTATACTTGGAATTCTCTGTGTAAACCTCTGAAACTTGTGTAGGTAGATGAATCACTGTGTACCTTCTCTTGTTTCTATCTGTTACCAGTCTTGAGTAACACATACATTCCCTGTTCACTGTTTCGTGGTCTTAGAGAAGAGGATTTTTCTTGCGAAAGTGCTGTTTTCACAGTGCTAAGTACTCTGAACTCTATCAACAATGTAGGTTTTACCAGTTTTCTAAGTCTCTCTTATTTTCTTGTACTTATACTTGGAATACTCTGTGTAAACCTCTGTAACTTCTCTAGGTAGATGAATCACTGTGTCCCTTCTTTTGTTTCTATCTGTAACCACTCTTTAGAAACTCATACATTCTCTGTTCACTGTTTCCCGGTCTTAGAGAAGTTGATTTCTTTCTGCGAAAGTGCTGTTTTCACAGTGCTAAGTACTCCCAACTCTATGATCAATGTAGGTTTTACCAGTTTTCCAAGTCTCTCTTATTTTCTTGTACTTATACTTGGAATTCTTTGTGTAAACCTCTGTAACTTCTCTAGGTAGATGAATCACTGTGGACTTTCTCTTGTTTCTATCTCTTAGCAGTCTTGAGAAACTGATACATTCTCTGTTCACTGTTTCCCGGTCTTAGAGAAGTTGATTTCTTTCTGCGAAAGTGCTGTTTTCACAGTGCTAAGTACTCCCAACTCTATCAACAATGTAGGTTTTGCCAGTTTTCTAAGTCTCTCTTATTTTCTTGTACTTATACCTGGAATTCTCTGTGTAAACCTCTGTAACTTTTCTAGCTAGATGAATCACGGTGTGCTTTCTCTTGTTTCTATCTGTAACCAATCTTTAGAAACTCATACATTCTCTGTTCATGGTTTCACGGTCTTAGAGAAGTAGATTTCTTTCGGCGAAAGTGATGTTTTCACAGTGCTAAGAACTCCCAACTCAGTCAACAATGTAGGTTTTACCAGTTTTCTAAGTCTCTCTTATTTGCTTGGAGTTACACTTGTAATTCTCTGTGTAAACCTCTGTAACTTCTGTAGGTAGATGAATCACTGTGTACTTTCTCTTGTTTCTACCTGTTACCAATTTTGAGAAACTAATACATTCTCTGTTCACTGTTTCCCGGTCTTAGAGAAGTAGTTTTCTTTCTGCGAAAGTGCTGTTTTCACAGTGCTAAGTACTCCCAACTCTATCAACAATGTAGGTTTTACCAGTTTTCTAAGTCTCTCTTATTTTCTTGTACTTATACTTGGAATTCTCTGTGTAAACCTCTGTAAGTGTTCTAGGTACATGAATCACTGTTTACTTTCTCTTATTTCTATCTGTTACCAGTATTGAGAAACACATACATTCTCTGTTCACTGTTTCGCGGTCTTAAAGAAGTAGATTTCTTTCCACGAAAGTGCTGTTTTCACTGTGCTAAGTACTCCCAACTCTATCAACAATGTAGGTTTTACCAGTTTTCTAAGTCTCCCTTATTTTCTTGTACTTACACTAGGAATACTCTGTGTAAACGTCTGTAACTTCTCTAGGTAGATGAATCACTGTGTACTTTCTTTTGTTTCTATCTGTTACCACTCTTTAGAAACTCATACATTCTCTGTTCACTGTTTCCCGGTCTTAGAGAAGTAGATTTCTTTCTGCGAAAGTGCTGTTTTCACAGTGCTAAGTACTCCCAACTCTATCAACAATGTAGGTTTTACCAGTTTTCTAAGACTCTCTGATTTTCTTGTACTTATACTTGGAATTCTCTGTGTAAACCTCTGAAACTTCTCTAGGTAGATGAATCACTGTGTACTTTCTCTTGTTTCTATCTGTTACCAATCTTGAGAAACTGATACATTCTCTGTTCACTGTTTCCCGGTCTTAGAGCACTAGATTTCTTTCTGAGAAAGTGCTGTTTTCACAGTGCTAAGTACTCCCAACTCTATCAACAATGTAGGTTTTACCAGTTTTATAAGTCTCTCTTATTTTCTTGTACTTATACTTGGAATTCTCTGTGTAAACCTCTGTAACTTCTCTAGGTAGATGAATCACTGTGTACTTTCTCTTGTTTCTATCTGTTACCAGTCTTGAGTAACACATACATTCTCTGTTCACTGTTTTGCGGTCTTAGAGAAGTAGATTTCTTCTTGCAAAAGTGCTGTTTTCACACTGCTAAGTACTGCCAACTCTATCAACAATGTAGGTTTTACGAGATTTCAAAGTCTCTCTTATTTTCTTGTACTTATACTTGGAATTCTCTCTGTAAACCTCAGTAACTTCTCTAGCTAGATGAATCCGTGTGTACTTTCTCTTTTTTCTATCTGTTACGAATCTTGAGAAACTCATACATTCTGTGTTCAGTGTTTCCCTGTTTTACACAAGTAGATTTCTTTCTGTGAAAGTGCTGTTTTCACAGTGCTAAGTACTCCCAACTCTATCAACAATGTAGGTTTTACCAGTTTCCTAAGTCTCTCTTATTTTCTTGTACTTATACTTGGAATTCTCTGTGTAAACCTCTGTAACTTCTCTAGGTAGATGAATCACTGTGTACTTTCTCTTATTTCTATCTGTTACCAGTCTGGAGAAACACATACATTCTCTGTTCACTGTTTCGAGCGCTTAGAGAAGTATATTTCTTTCTGCGAAAGTGCTGTTTTCACAGTGCTAAGTACTCCCAACTCTATCAACAATGTAGGTTTTACCAGTTTTCTAAGTCTCTCTTATTTTCTTGTACTTATACTTGGAATACTCTGTGTAAACCTCTGTAACTTCTCTAGGTAGATGAATCACTGTGTACTTTCTTTTGTTTCTATCTGTTACCACTCTTTAGAAACTCATACGTTCTCTGTTCACTGTTTCCCGGTCTTAGAGAAGTTGATTTCTTTCTGCGAAACTGCTGTTTTCACAGTGCTAAGTACTCCCAACTCTATGATCAATGTAGGTTTTACCAGTTTTCCAAGTCTCTCTTATTTTCTTGTACTTATACTTGGAATTCTTTGTGTAAACCTCTGTAACTTCTCTAGGTAGATGAATCACTGTGGACTTTCTCTTGTTTCTATCTCTTACCAGTCTTGAGAAACTCAGACATTCTCTGTTCACTGTTTCCCGGTCTTAGAGAAGTAGATTTCTTTGTGCGAAAGTGCTGTTTTCACAGTGCTAAGTACTCCCAACTCTATCAACAATGTTGGTTTTTCCAGTTTTCTAAGTCTCTCTTATTTTCTTGTACTTATACTGGAATTCTCTGTGTAAACCTTTGAAACGTCTCTAGGTAGATGAATCACTGTGTACTTTCTCTTGTTTCTATCTGTTACCAATCTTGAGAAACTCATACATTCTCTGTTCACTGTTTCCCGGTCTTAGAGAAGTATATTTCTTTCTGCGAAAGTGCTGTTTTCACATTGCTAAGTACTCCCAACTCTATCAACAATGTAGGTTTTACCAGTTTTCTAAGTCTCTCTTATTTTCTTGTACTTATACTTGGAATTCTCTGTGTAAACCTCTGTAACTTCTCTAGGTAGATGAATCACTATGTACTTTCTTTTGTTTCTATCTGTTACCACTCTTTAGAAATTCATACATTCTCTGTTCACTGTTTCCCGGTCTTAGAGAAGTTGATTTCTTTCTGCGAAAGTGCTGTTTTCACAGTGCTAAGTACTCCCAACTCTATCAACAATGTTGGTTTTACCAGTTTCCTAAGTCTCTCTTATTTTCTTGTACTTATACCTGGAATTCTCTGTGTAAACCTCTGTAACTTTTCTAGCTAGATGAATCACGGTGTGCTTTCTCTTGTTTCTGTCTGTAACCAATCTTTAGAAACTCATACATTCTCTGCTCATGGTTTCACGGTCTTAGAGAAGTAGATTTCTTTCGGCGAAAGTGATGTTTTCACAGTGCTAAGAACTCCCAACTCAGTCAACAATGTACGTTTTACCAGTTTTCTAAGTCTCTCTTATTTGCTTGGAGTTACACTTGTAATTCTCTGTGTAAACCTCTGTAACTTCTGTAGGTAGATGAATCACTGTTTACTTTCTCTTGTTTCTACCTGTTACCAATTTTGAGAAACTAATACATTCTCTGTTCACTGTTTCCCGGTCTTACAGAAGTAGTTTTCTTTCTGCGAAAGTGCTGTTTTCACAGTGCTAAGTACTCCCAACTCTATCAACAATGTAGGTTTTACCAGTTTTCTAAGTCTCTCTTATTTTCTTGTACTTATACTTGGAATTCTCTGTGTAAACCTCTGTAAGTGTTCTAGTTACATGAATCACTGTTTACTTTCTCTTATTTCTATCTGTTACCAGTATTGAGAAACACATGCATTCTCTGTTCACTGTTTCGCGGTCTTAAAGAAGTAGATTTCTTTCCACGAAAGTGCTGTTTTCACTGTGCTAAGTACTCCCAACTCTATCAACTATGTACGTTTTACCAGTTTTCTAAGTCTCCCTTATTTTCTTGTACTTACACTAGGAATACTCTGTGTAAACGTCTGTAACTTCTCTAGGTAGATGAATCACTGTGTACTTTCTTTTGTTTCTATCAGTTACCACTCTTTAGAAACTCATACATTCTCTGTTCACTGTTTCCCGGTCTTAGAGAAGTAGATTTCTTTCTGCGAAAGTGCTGTTTTCACAGTGCTAAGTACTCCCAACTCTATCAACAATGTAGGTTTTACCAGTTTTCTAAGACTCTCTGTTTTCTTGTACTTATACTTGGAATTCTCTGTGTAAACCTCTGAAACTTCTCTAGGTAGATGAATCACTGTGTACTTTCTCTTGTTTCTATCTGTTACCAATCTTGAGAAACTGATACATTCTCTGTTCACTGTTTCCCGGTCTTAGAGAACTAGATTTCTTTCTGCGAAAGTGCTGTTTTCACTGTGCTAAGTACTCCCAACTCTATTAACAATGTAGGTTTTAAGAGTTTTCCAAGTCTCTCTTATTTTCTTGTACTTATACTTGGAATTCTCTGTGTAAACCTCTGTAACTTCTCTAGGTAGATGAATCACTGTGTACTTTCTCTTGTTTCTATCTGTTACCAGTCTTGAGTAACACATACATTCTCTGTTCACTGTTTGGCGGTCTTAGAGAAGTAGATTTCTTCTTGCAAAAGTGCTGTTTTCACACTGCTAAGTACTGCCAACTCTATCAACAATGTAGGTTTAACGAGATTTCAAAGTCTCTCTTATTTTCTTGTACTTATACTTGGAATTCTCTGTGTAAACCTCAGTAACTTCTCTAGCTAGATGAATCCGTGTGTACTTTCTCTTGTTTCTATCTGTTACGAATCTTGAGAAACTCATACATTCTGTGTTCAGTGTTTCCCTGTTTTACACAAGTAGATTTCTTTCTGTGAAAGTGCTGTTTTCACAGTGCTAAGTACTCCCAACTCTATGATCAATGTAGGTTTTACCAGTTTTCCCAGTCTCTCTTATTTTCTTGTACTTATACTTGGAATTCTTTGTGTAAACCTCTGTAACTTCTCTAGGTAGATGAATCACTGTGGACTTTCTCTTGTTTCTATCTCTTACCAGTCTTGAGAAACTCAGATATTCTCTGTTCACTGTTTCCCGGTCTTAGAGAAGTAGATTTCTTTGTGCGAAAGTGCTGTTTTCACAGTGCTAAGTACTCCCAACTCTATCAACAATGTAGGTTTTACCAGTTTTCTAAGTCTCTCTTATTTTCTTGTACTTATACTTGGAATTCTCTGTGTAAACCTCTGTAACTTCTCTAGGTAGATGAATCACTGTGTACTTTCTCTGGTTTCTATCTCTTACCACTCTTTAGAAACTCGTACATTCTCTGTTCACTGTTTCCCGGTCTTAGAGAAGTTGATTTCTTTCTGCGAAAGTGCTGTTTTCACAGTGCTAAGTACTCCCAACTCTATCAACAATGTAGGTTTTACCAGTTTCCTAAGTCTCTCTTATTTTCTTCTACTTATACTTGGAATTCTCTGTGTAAACCTCTGTAACTTCTCTAGGTAGATGAATCACTGTGTACCTTCTCTTATTTCTATCTGTTACCAGTCTGGAGAAACACATACATTCTCTGTTCACTGTTTCGAGCGCTTAGAGAAGTATATTTCTTTCTGCGAAAGTGCTGTTTTCACAGTGCTAAGTACTCCCAACTCAGTCAACAATGTAGGTTTTACCATTTTTCTAAGTCTCTCTTATTTGCTTGGAGTTACACTTGTAATTCTCTGTGTAAACCTCTGTAACTTCTGTAGGTAGATGAATCACTGTGTACTTTCTCTTGTTTCTACCTGCTACCAATTTTGAGAAACTAATACATTCTCTGTTCACTGTTTCCCGGTCTTAGACGAGTAGTTTTCTTTCTGCGAAAGTGCTGTTTTCACAGTGCTAAGTACTCCCAACTCTATCAACAATGTAGGTTTTACCAGTTTTCTAAGTCTCTCTTATTTTCTTGTACTTATACTTGGAATTCTCTGTGTAAACCTCTGAAACTTGTGTAGGTAGATGAATCACTGTGTACCTTCTCTTGTTTCTATCTGTTACCAGTCTTGAGTAACACATACATTCCCTGTTCACTGTTTCGTGGTCTTAGAGAAGAGGATTTTTCTTGCGAAAGTGCTGTTTTCACAGTGCTAAGTACTCTGAACTCTATCAACAATGTAGGTTTTACCAGTTTTCTAAGTCTCTCTTATTTTCTTGTACTTATACTTGGAATACTCTGTGTAAACCTCTGTAACTTCTCTAGGTAGATGAATCACTGTGTCCCTTCTTTTGTTTCTATCTGTAACCACTCTTTAGAAACTCATACATTCTCTGTTCACTGTTTCCCGGTCTTAGAGAAGTTGATTTCTTTCTGCGAAAGTGCTGTTTTCACAGTGCTAAGTACTCCCAACTCTATGATCAATGTAGGTTTTACCAGTTTTCCAAGTCTCTCTTATTTTCTTGTACTTATACTTGGAATTCTTTGTGTAAACCTCTGTAACTTCTCTAGGTAGATGAATCACTGTGGACTTTCTCTTGTTTCTATCTCTTAGCAGTCTTGAGAAACTGATACATTCTCTGTTCACTGTTTCCCGGTCTTAGAGAAGTAGATTTCTTTGTGCGAAAGTGCTGTTTTCACAGTGCTAAGTACTCCCAACTCTATCAACAATGTTGGTTTTACCAGTTTCCTAAGTCTCTCTTATTTTCTTGTACTTATACTTGGAATTCTCTGTGTAAACCTCTGTAACTTCTCTAGGTATATGAATCACTGTGTACTTTCTCTTATTTCTATCTGTTACCAGTCTGGAGAAACACATACATTCTCTGTTCACTGTTTCGAGCGCTTAGAGAAGTATATTTCTTTCTGCGAAAGTGCTGTTTTCACAGTGCTAAGTACTCCCAACTCAGTCAACAATGTAGGTTTTACCAGTTTTCTAAGTCTCTCTTATTTGCTTGGAGTTACACTTGTAATTCTCTGTGTAAACCTCTGTAACTTCTGTAGGTAGATGAATCACTGTGTACTTTCTCTTGTTTCTACCTGCTACCAATTTTGAGAAACTAATACATTCTCTGTTCACTGTTTCCCGGTCTTAGAGAAGTAGTTTTCTTTCTGCGAAAGTGCTGTTTTCACAGTGCTAAGTACTCCCACCTCTATCAACAATGTAGGTTTTACCAGT
Organism: Heterohyrax brucei; assembly: GCA_028571685.1. NCBI lineage: Eukaryota > Metazoa > Chordata > Mammalia > Hyracoidea > Procaviidae > Heterohyrax > Heterohyrax brucei. The sequence goes on along the minus strand of CM053147.1, from coordinate 129,479,208 downwards.
TTTCTAAGTCTCTCTTATTTTCTTGTACTTATACTTGGAATTCTCTGTGTAAACCTCTGAAACTTGTGTAGGTAGATGAATCACTGTGTACCTTCTCTTGTTTCTATCTGTTACCAGTCTTGAATAACACATACATTCCCTGTTCACTGTTTCGTGGTCTTAGAGAAGAGGATTTTTCTTGCGAAAGTGCTGTTTTCACACTGCTAAGTACTCTGAACTCTATCAACAATGTAGGTTTTACCAGTTTTCTAAGTCTCTCTTATTTTCTTGTACTTCTACTTGGAATTCTCTGTGTAAACCTCTATAAATTCTCTAGGTAGATGAATCACTGTGTACTTTCTTTTGTTTCTATCTGTTACCACTCTTTAGAAATTCATACATTCTCTGTTCACTGTTTCCAGGTCTTAGAGAAGTTGATTTCTTTCTGCGAAAGTGCTGTTTTCACAGTGCTAAGTACTCCCAACTCTATCAACAATGTAGGTTTTGCCAGTTTTCTAAGTCTCTCTTATTTTCTTGTACTTATACCTGGAATTCTCTGTGTAAACCTCTGTAACTTTTCTAGCTAGATGAATCACGGTGTGCTTTCTCTTGTTTCTGTCTGTAACCAATCTTTAGAAACTCATACATTCTCTGTTCATGGTTTCACGGTCTTAGAGAAGTAGATTTCTTTCGACGAAAGTGATGTTTTCACAGTGCTAAGAACTCCCAACTCAGTCAACAATGTAGGTTTTACCAGTTTTCTAAGTCTCTCTTATTTGCTTGGAGTTACACTTGTAATTCTCTGTGTAAACCTCTGTAACTTCTGTAGGTAGATGAATCACTGTTTACTTTCTCTTGTTTCTACCTGTTACCAATTTTGAGAAACTAATACATTCTCTGTTCACTGTTTCCCGGTCTTACAGAAGTAGTTCTCTTTCTGCGAAAGTGCTGTTTTCACAGTGCTAAGTACTCCCAACTCTATCAACAATGTAGGTTTTACCAGTTTTCTAAGTCTCTCTTATTTTCTTGTACTTATACTTGGAATTCTCTGTGTAAACCTCTGTAAGTGTTCTAGGTACATGAATCACTGTTTACTTTCTCTTATTTCTATCTGTTACCAGTATTGAGAAACACATACATTCTCTGTTCACTGTTTCGCGGTCTTAAAGAAGTAGATTTCTTTCCACGAAAGTGCTGTTTTCACTGTGCTAAGTACTCCCAACTCTATCAACAATGTAGGTTTTACCAGTTTTCTAAGTCTCCCTTATTTTCTTGTACTTACACTAGGAATACTCTGTGTAAACGTCTGTAACTTCTCTAGGTAGATGAATCACTGTGTACTTTCTTTTGTTTCTATCTGTTACCACTCTTTAGAAACTCATACATTCTCTGTTCACTGTTTCCCGGTCTTAGAGAAGTAGATTTCTTTCTGCGAAAGTGCTGTTTTCACAGTGCTAAGTACTCCCAACTCTATCAACAATGTAGGTTTTACTAGTTTTCTAAGACTCTCTGTTTTCTTGTACTTATACTTGGAATTATCTGTGTAAACCTCTGTAACTTCTCTAGGTAGATAAATCACTGTGTACTTTCTCTGGTTTCTATCTGTTACCACTCTTTAGAAAATCGTACATTCTCTGTTCACTGTTTCCCGGTCTTAGAGAAGTTGATTTCTTTCTGCGAAAGTGCTATTTTCACAGTGCTAAGTACTCCCAACTCTATCAACAATGTAGGTTTTACCAGTTTCCTAAGTCTCTCTTATTTTCTTGTACTTATACTTGGAATTCTCTGTGTAAACCTCTGTAACTTCTCTAGGTAGATGAATCACTGTGTACTTTCTCTTATTTCTATCTGTTACCAGTCTGGAGAAACACATACATTCTCTGTTCACTGTTTCGAGCGCTTAGAGAAGTATATTTCTTTCTGCGAAAGTGCTGTTTTCACAGTGCTAAGTACTCCCAACTCAGTCAACAATATAGGTTTTACCAGTTTTCTAAGTCTCTCTTATTTGCTTGGAGTTACACTTGTAATTCTCTGTGTAAACCTCTGTAACTTCTGTAGGTAGATGAATCACTGTGTACTTTCTCTTGTTTCTACCTGCTACCAATTTTGAGAAACTAATACATTCTCTGTTCACTGATTCCCGGTCTTAGAGAAGTAGTTTTCTTTCTGCGAAAGTGCTGTTTTCACAGTGCTAAGTACTCCCAACTCTATCAACAATGTAGGTTTTACCAGTTTTCTAAGTCTCTCTTATTTTCTTGTACTTATACTTGGAATTCTCTGTGTAAACCTCTGAAACTTGTGTAGGTAGATGAATCACTGTGTACCTTCTCTTGTTTCTATCTGTTACCAGTCTTGAGTAACACATACATTCCCTGTTCACTGTTTCGTGGTCTTAGAGAAGAGGATTTTTCTTGCGAAAGTGCTGTTTTCACAGTGCTAAGTACTCTGAACTCTATCAACAATGTAGGTTTTACCAGTTTTCTAAGTCTCTCTTATTTTCTTGTACTTCTACTTGGAATTCTCTGTGTAAACCTCTATAAATTCTCTAGGTAGATGAATCACTGTGTACTTTCTCTTGTTTCTATCTGTTACCAATCTTGAGAAACTCATACATTCTCTGTTCACTGTTTCCCGGTCTTAGAGAAGTAGACTTCTTTCTGCGAAAGTGCTGTTTTGACATTGCTAAGTACTCCCAACTCTATCAACAATGTAGGTTTTACCAGTTTTCTAAGTCTCCCTTATTTTCTTGTACTTCTACTTGGAATTCTCTGTAAACCTCTCTAACTTCTCTAGGTAGATGAATCACTGTGTACTTTCTCTGGTTTCTATCTGTTACCACTCTTTAGAAACTCATACATTCTCTGTTCACTGTTTCCCGGTCTTAGAGAAGTTGATTTCTTTCTGCGAAAGTGCTGTTTTCACAGTGCTAAGTACTCCCAACTCTATCAACAATGTAGGTTTTACCTGTTTTCTAAGTCTCTCTTATTTTCTTGTACTTATACTTGGAATTCTCTGTGTAAACCTCTGTAACTTCTCTAGGTAGATGAATCACTGTGTACTTTCTCTTATTTCTATCTGTTACAAGTCTGGAGAAACACATACATTCTCTGTTCACTGTTTCCAGCGCTTAGAGAAGTATATTTCTTTCTGCGAAAGTGCTGTTTTCACAGTGCTAAGTACTCCCAACTCTATCAACAATGTAGGTTTTACCAGTTTTCTAAGTCTCTCTTATTTTCTTGTACTTATACTTGGAATACTCTGTGTAAACCTCTGTAACTTCTCTAGATAGATGAATCACTGTGTCCTTTCTTTTGTTTCTATCTGTAACCACTCTTTAGAAACTCATACATTCTCTGTTCACTGTTTCCCGGTCTTAGAGAAGTTGATTTCTCTCTGCGAAAGTGCTGTTTTCACAGTGCTAAGTACTCCCAACTCTATGATCAATGTAGGTTTTACCAGTTTTCCAAGTCTCTCTTATTTTCTTGTACTTATACTTGGAATTCTTTGTGTAAACCTCTGTAACTTCTCTAGGTAGATGAATCACTGTGGACTTTCTCTTGTTTCTATCTCTTAGCAGTCTTGAGAAACTCATACATTCTCTGTTCACTGTTTCCCGGTCTTAGAGAAGTAGATTTCTTTGTGCGAAAGTGCTGTTTTCACAGTGCTAAGTACTCCCAACTCTATCAACAATGTTGGTTTTACCAGTTTTCTAAGTCTCTCTTATTTGCTTGTACTTATACTTGGAATTCTCTGTGTAAACCTTTGAAACTTCTCTAGGTAGATGAATCACTGTGTACTTTCTCTTGTTTCTGTCTGTTACCAATCTTGAGAAACTCGTACCTTCTCTGTTCACTGTTTCCCGGACTTAGAGAAGTAGACTTCTTTCTACGAAAGTGCTGTTTTGACATTGCTAAGTACTCCCAACTCTATCAACAATGTAGGTTTTACCAGTTTTCTAAGTCTCTCTTATTTTCTTGTACTTCTACTTGGAATTCTCTGTAAACCTCTCTAACTTCTCTAGGTAGATGAATCACTGTGTACTTTCTCTGGTTTCTATCTGTTACCACTCTTTAGAAACTCATACATTCTCTGTTCACTGTTTCCCGGTCTTAGAGAAGTTGATTTCTTTCTGCGAAAGTGCTGTTTTCACAGTGCTAAGTACTCCCAACTCTATCAACAATGTAGGTTTTACCAGTTTTCTAAGTCTCTCTTATTTTCTTGTACTTATACTTGGAATTCTCTGTGTAAACCTCTGTAACTTCTCTAGGTAGATGAATCACTGTGTACTTTCTCTTATTTCTATCTGTTACCAGTCTGGAGAAACACATACATTCTCTGTTCACTGTTTCGAGCGCTTAGAGAAGTATATTTCTTTCTGCGAAAGTGCTGTTTTCACAGTGCTAAGTACTCCCAACTCTATCAACAATGTAGGTTTTACCAGTTTTCTAAGTCTCTCTTATTTTCTTGTACTTATACTTGGAATTCTCTGTGTAAACCTCTGTAACTTCTCTAGGTAGATGAATCACTGTGTACTTTCTTTTGTTTCTATCTGTTACCACTCTTTAGAATCTCATGCATTCTCTGTTCACTGTTTCCCGGTCTTAGAGAAGTTGATTTCTTTCTGCAAAAGTGCTGTTTTCACAGTGCTAAGTACTCCCAACTCTATCAACAATGTAGGTTTTGCCAGTTTTCTAAGTCTCTCTTATTTTCTTGTACTGATACTTGGAATTATCTGTGTAAACCTCTGTAACTTCTCTAGGTATATGAATCACTGTATACTTTCTCTTATTTCTATCTGTTACCAGTCTGGAGAAACACATACATTCTCTGTTCACTGTTTCGAGCGCTTAGAGAAGTATATTTCTTTCTGCGAAAGTGCTGTTTTTACAGTGCTAAGTACTCCCAACTCAGTCAACAATGTAGGTTTTACCAGTTTTCTAAGTCTCTCTTATTTGCTTGGAGTTACACTTGTAATTCTCTGTGTAAACCTCTGTAACTTCTGTAGGTAGATGAATCACTGTGTACTTTCTCTTGTTTCTACCTGCTACCAATTTTGAGAAACTAATACATTCTCTGTTCACTGTTTCCCGGTCTTAGAGAAGTAGTTTTCTTTCTGCGAAAGTGCTGTTTTCACAGTGCTAAGTACTCCCAACTCTATCAACAATGTAGGTTTTACCAGTTTTCTAAGTCTCCCTTATTTTCTTGTACTTATACTTGGAATTCTCTGTGTAAACCTCTGAAACTTGTGTAGGTAGATGAATCACTGTGTACCTTCTCTTGTTTCTATCTGTTACCAGTCTTGAATAACACATACATTCCCTGTTCACTGTTTCGTGGTCTTAGAGAAGAGGATTTTTCTTGCGAAAGTGCTGTTTTCACACTGCTAAGTACTCTGAACTCTATCAACAATGTAGGTTTTACCAGTTTTCTAAGTCTCTCTTATTTTCTTGTACTTCTACTTGGAATTCTCTGTGCAAACCTCTATAAATTCTCTAGGTAGACGAATCACTGTGTACTTTCTCTTGTTTCTATCTGTTACCAATCTTGAGAAACTCATACATTCTCTGTTCACTGTTTCCCGGTCTTAGAGAAGTAGACTTCTTTCTGCGAAAGTGCTGTTTTGACATTGCTAAGTACTCCCAACTCTATCAACAATGTAGGTTTTCCCAGTTTTCTAAGTCTCTCTTATTTTCTTGTACTTCTACTTGGAATTCTCTGTAAACCTCTCTAACTTCTCTAGGTAGATGAATCACTGTGTACTTTCTCTGGTTTCTATCTGTTACCACTCTTTAGAAACTCATACATTCTCTGTTCACTGTTTCCCGGTCTTAGCGAAGTTGATTTCTTTCTGCGAAAGTGCTGTTTTCACAGTGCTAAGTACTCCCAACTCTATCAACAATGTAGGTTTTACCTGTTTTCTAAGTCTCTCTTATTTTCTTGTACTTATACTTGGAATTCTCTGTGTAAACCTCTGTAACTTCTCTAGGTAGATGAATCACTGTGTACTTTCTCTTATTTCTATCTGTTACAAGTCTGGAGAAACACATACATTCTCTGTTCACTGTTTCGAGCGCTTAGAGAAGTATATTTCTTTCTGCGAAAGTGCTGTTTCCACACTGCTAAGTACTGCCAACTCTATCAACAATGTAGGTTTTACGAGATTTCAAAGTCTCTCTTATTTTCTTGTACTTATGCTTGGAATACTCTGTGTAAACCTCTGTAACTTCTCTAGGTAGATGAATCACTGTGTCCTTTCTTTTGTTTCTATCTGTAACCACTCTTTAGAAACTCATACATTCTCTGTTCACTGTTTCCCGGTCTTAGAAAAGTTGATTTCTTTCTGCGAAAGTGCTGTTTTCACAGTGCTAAGTACTCCCAACTCTATGACCAATGTAGGTTTTACCAGTTTTCCAAGTCTCTCTTATTTTCTTGTACTTATACTTGGAATTCTTTGTGTAAACCTCTGTAACTTCTCTAGGTAGATGAATCACTGTGGACTTTCTCTTGTTTCTATCTCTTAGCAGTCTTGAGAAACTCATACATTCTCTGTTCACTGTTTCCCGGTCTTAGAGAAGTAGATTTCTTTGTGCGAAAGTGCTGTTTTCACAGTGCTAAGTACTCCCAACTCTATCAACAATGTTGATTTTACCAGTTTTCTAAATCTCTCTTATTTTCTTGTACTTATACTTGGAATTCTCTGTGTAAACCTTTGAAACTTCTCTAGGTAGATGAATCACTGTGTACTTTCTCTTGTTTCTATCTGTTACCAATCTTGAGAAACTCATACCTTCTCTGTTCACTGTTTCCCGGTCTTAGAGAAGTAGACTTCTTTCTACGAAAGTGCTGTTTTGACATTGCTAAGTACTCCCAACTCTATCAACAATGTAGGTTTTACCAGTTTTCTAAGTCTCTCTTATTTTCTTGTACTTCTACTTGGAATTCTCTGTAAACCTCTCTAACTCCTCTAGGTAGATGAATCACTGTGTACTTTCTCTGGTTTCTATCTGTTACCACTCTTTAGAAACTCATACATTCTCTGTTCACTGTTTCCCGGTCTTAGAGAAGTTGATTTCTTTCTGCGAAAGTGCTGTTTTCACAGTGCTAAGTACTCCCAACTCTATCAACAATGTAGGTTTTACCAGTTTTCTAAGTCTCTCTTATTTTCTTGTACTTATACTTGGAATTCTCTGTGTAAACCTCTGTAACATCTCTAGGTAGATGAATCACTGTGTACTTTCTCTTATTTCTATCTGTTACCAGTCTGGAGAAACACATACATTCTCTGTTCACTGTTTCGAGCGCTTAGAGAAGTATATTTCTTTCTGCGAAAGTGCTGTTTTCACAGTGCTAAGTACTCCCAACTCTATCAACAATGTAGGTTTTACCAGTTTTCTAAGTCTCTCTTATTTTCTTGTACTTATACTTGGAATTCTCTGTGTAAACCTCTGTAACTTCTCTAGGTAGATGAATCACTGTGTACTTTCTTTTGTTTCTATCTGTTACCACTCTTTAGAAACTCATACATTCTCTGTTCAGTGTTTCCCGGTCTTAGAGAAGTTGATTTCTTTCTGCAAAAGTGCTGTTTTCACAGTGCTAAGTACTCCCAACTCTATCAACAATGTAGGTTTTGCCAGTTTTCTAAGTCTCTCTTATTTTCTTGTACTGATTCTTGGAATTATCTGTGTAAACCTCTGTAACTTCTCTAGGTATATGAATCACTGTGTACTTTCTCTTATTTCTATCTGTTACCAGTCTGGAGAAACACATACATTCTCTGTTCACTGTTTCGAGCGCTTAGAGAAGTATATTTCTTTCTGCGAAAGTGCTGTTTTCACAGTGCTAAGTACTCCCAACTCAGTCAACAATGTAGGTTTTACCAGTTTTCTAAGTCTCTCTTATTTGCTTGGAGTTACACTTGTAATTCTCTGTGTAAACCTCTGTAACTTCTGTAGGTAGATGAATCACTGTGTACTTTCTCTTGTTTCTACCTGCTACCAATTTTGAGAAACTAATACATTCTCTGTTCACTGTTTCCCGGTCTTAGAGAAGTAGTTTTCTTTCTGCGAAAGTGCTGTTTTCACAGTGCTAAGTACTCCCAACTCTATCAACAATGTAGGTTTTACCAGTTTTCTAAGTCTCTCTTATTTTCTTGTACTTATACTTGGAATTCTCTGTGTAAACCTCTGAAACTTGTGTAGGTAGATGAATCACTGTGTACCTTCTCTTGTTTCTATCTGTTACCAGTCTTGAGTAACACATACATTCCCTGTTCACTGTTTCGTGGTCTTAGAGAGGAGGATTTTTCTTGCGAAAGTGCTGTTTTCACAGTGCTAAGTACTCTGAACTCTATCAACAATGTAGGTTTTACCAGTTTTCTAAGTCTCTCTTATTTTCTTGTACTTCTACTTGGAATTCTCTGTGTAAACCTTTATAAATTCTCTAGGTAGATGAATCACTGTGTACTTTCTCTTGTTTCTATCTGTTACCAATCTTGAGAAACTCATACATTCTCTGGTCACTGTTTCCCGGTCTTAGAGAAGTAGACTTCTTTCTGCGAAAGTGCTGTTTTGACATTGCTAAGTAATCCCAACTCTATCAACAATGTAGGTTTTACCAGTTTTGTAAGTCTCACTTATTTTCTTGTACTTCTACTTGGAATTCTCTGTAAACCTCTCTAACTTCTCTAGGTAGATGAATCACTGTGTACTTTCTCTGGTTTCTATCTGTTACCACTCTTTAGAAACTCATACATTCTCTGTTCACTGTTTCCCGGTCTTAGAGAAGTTGATTTCTTTCTGCGAAAGTGCTGTTTTCACAGTGCTAAGTACTCCCAACTCTATCAACAATGTAGGTTTTACCTGTTTTCTAAGTCTCTCTTATTTTCTTGTACTTATACTTGGAATTCTCTGTGTAAACCTCTGTAACTTCTCTAGGTAGATGAATCACTGTGTACTTTCTCTTATTTCTATCTGTTACAAGTCTGGAGAAACACATACATTCTCTGTTCACTGTTTCCAGCGCTTAGAGAAGTATATTTCTTTCTGCGAAAGTGCTGTTTTCACAGTGCTAAGTACTCCCAACTCTATCAACAATGTAGGTTTTACCAGTTTTCTAAGTCTCTCTTATTTTCTTGTACTTATACTTGGAATACTCTGTGTAAACCTCTGTAACTTCTCTAGATAGATGAATTACTGTGTCCTTTCTTTTGTTTCTATCTGTAACCACTCTTTAGAAACTCATACATTCTCTGTTCACTGTTTCCCGGTCTTAGAGAAGTTGATTTCTTTCTGCGAAAGTGCTGTTTTCACAGTGCTAAGTACTCCCAACTCTATGATCAATGTAGGTTTTACCAGTTTTCCAAGTCTCTCTTATTTTCTTGTACTTATACTTGGAATTCTTTGTGTAAACCTCTGTAACTTCTCTAGGTAGATGAATCACTGTGGACTTTCTCTTGTTTCTATCTCTTAGCAGTCTTGAGAAACTCATACATTCTCTGTTCACTGTTTCCCGGTCTTAGAGAAGTAGATTTCTTTGTGCGAAAGTGCTGTTTTCACAGTGCTAAGTACTCCCAACTCTATCAACAATGTTGGTTTTACCAGTTTTCTAAGTCTCTCTTATTTGCTTGTACTTATACTTGGAATTCTCTGTGTAAACCTTTGAAACTTCTCTAGGTAGATGAATCACTGTGTACTTTCTCTTGTTTCTATCTGTTACCAATCTTGAGAAACTCGTACCTTCTCTGTTCACTGTTTCCCGGTCTTAGAGAAGTAGACTTCTTTCTACGAAAGTGCTGTTTTGACATTGCTAAGTACTCCCAACTCTATCAACAATGTAGGTTTTACCAGTTTTCTAAGTCTCTCTTATTTTCTTGTACTTCTACTTGGAATTCTCTGTAAACCTCTCTAACTTCTCTAGGTAGATGAATCACTGTGTACTTTCTCTGGTTTCTATCTGTTACCACTCTTTAGAAACTCATACATTCTCTGTTCACTGTTTCCCGGTCTTAGAGAAGTTGATTTCTTTCTGCGAAAGTGCTGTTTTCACAGTGCTAAGTACTCCCAACTCTATCAACAATGTAGGTTTTACCAGTTTTCTAAGTCTCTCTTATTTTCTTGTACTTATACTTGGAATTCTCTGTGTAAACCTCTGTAACTTCTCTAGGTAGATGAATCACTGTGTACTTTCTCTTATTTCTATCTGTTACCAGTCTGGAGAAACACATACATTCTCTGTTCACTGTTTCGAGCGCTTAGAGAAGTATATTTCTTTCTGCGAAAGTGCTGTTTTCACAGTGCTAAGTACTCCCAACTCTATCAACAATGTAGGTTTTACCAGTTTTCTAAGTCTCTCTTATTTTCTTGTACTTATACTTGGAATTCTCTGTGTAAACCTCTGTAACTTCTCTAGGTAGATGAATCACTGTGTACTTTCTTTTGTTTCTATCTGTTACCACTCTTTAGAAACTCATACATTCTCTGTTCACTGTTTCCCGGTCTTAGAGAAGTTGATTTCTTTCTGCAAAAGTGCTGTTTTCACAGTGCTAAGTACTCCCAACTCTATCAACAATGTAGGTTTTGCCAGTTTTCTAAGTCTCTCTTATTTTCTTGTACTGATACTTGGAATTATCTGTGTAAACCTCTGTAACTTCTCTAGGTATATGAATCACTGTGTACTTTCTCTTATTTCTATCTGTTACCAGTCTGGAGAAACACATACATTCTCTGTTCACTGTTTCGAGCGCTTAGAGAAGTATATTTCTTTCTGCGAAAGTGCTGTTTTCACAGTGCTAAGTACTCCCAACTCAGTCAACAATGTAGGTTTTACCAGTTTTCTAAGTCTCTCTTATTTGCTTGGAGTTACACTTGTAATTCTCTGTGTAAACCTCTGTAACTTCTGTAGGTAGATGAATCACTGTGTACTTTCTCTTGTTTCTACCTGCTACCAATTTTGAGAAACTAATACATTCTATGTTCACTGTTTCCCGGTCTTAGAGAAGTAGTTTTCTTTCTGCGAAAGTGCTGTTTTCACAGTGCTAAGTACTCCCAACTCTATCAACAATGTAGGTTTTACCAGTTTTCTAAGTCTCCCTTATTTTCTTGTACTTATACTTGGAATTCTCTGTGTAAACCTCTGAAACTTGTGTAGGTAGATGAATCACTGTGTACCTTCTCTTGTTTCTATCTGTTACCAGTCTTGAATAACACATACATTCCCTGTTCACTGTTTCGTGGTCTTAGAGAGGAGGATTTTTCTTGCGAAAGTGCTGTTTTCACACTGCTAAGTACTCTGAACTCTATCAACAATGTAGGTTTTCCCAGTTTTCTAAGTCTCTCTTATTTTCTTGTACTTCTACTTGGAATTCTCTGTAAACCTCTCTAACTTCTCTAGGTAGATGAATCACTGGGTACTTTCTCTGGTTTCTATCTGTTACCACTCTTTAGAAACTCATACATTCTCTGTCCACTGTTTCCCGGTCTTAGCGAAGTTGATTTCTTTCTGCGAAAGTGCTGTTTTTACAGTGCTAGGTACTCCCAACTCTATCAACAATGTAGGTTTTACCTGTTTTCTAAGTCTCTCTTATTTTCTCGTACTTATACTTGGAATTCTCTGTGTAAACCTCTGTAACTTCTCTAGGTAGATGAATCACTGTGTACTTTCTCTTATTTCTATCTGTTACAAGTCTGGAGAAACACATACATTCTCTGTTCACTGTTTCGAGCGCTTAGAAAAGTATATTTCTTTCTGCGAAAGTGCTGTTTCCACACTGCTAAGTACTGCCAACTCTATCAACAATGTAGGTTTTACGAGATTTCAAAGTCTCTCTTATTTTCTTGTACTTATACTTGGAATACTCTGTGTAAACCTCTGTAACTTCTCTAGGTAGATGAATCACTGTGTCCTTTCTTTTGTTTCTATCTGTAACCACTCTTTAGAAACTCATACATTCTCTGTTCACTGTTTCCCGGTCTTAGAAAAGTTGATTTCTTTCTGCGAAAGTGCTGTTTTCACAGTGCTAAGTACTCCCAACTCTATGATCAATGTAGGTTTTACCAGTTTTCCAAGTCTCTCTTATTTTCTTGTACTTATACTTGGAATTCTTTGTGTAAACCTCTGTAACTTCTCTAGGTAGATGAATCACTGTGGACTTTCTCTTGTTTCTATCTCTTAGCAGTCTTGAGAAACTCATACATTCTCTGTTCACTGTTTCCCGGTCTTAGAGAAGTAGATTTCTTTGTGCGAAAGTGCTGTTTTCACAGTGCTAAGTACTCCCAACTCTATCAACAATGTTGGTTTTACCAGTTTTCTAAGTCTCTCTTATTTTCTTGTACTTATACTTGGAATTCTCTGTGTAAACCTTTGAAACTTCTCTAGGTAGATGAATCACTGTGTACTTTCTCTTGTTTCTATCTGTTACCAATCTTGAGAAACTCATACCTTCTCTGTTCACTGTTTCCCGGTCTTAGAGAAGTAGACTTCTTTCTACGAAAGTGCTGTTTTGACATTGCTAAGTACTCCCAACTCTATCAACAATGTAGGTTTTACCAGTTTTCTAAGTCTCTCTTATTTTCTTGTACTTCTACTTGGAATTCTCTGTAAACCTCTCTAACTTCTCTAGGTAGATGAATCACTGTGTACTTTCTCTGGTTTCTATCTGTTACCACTCTTTAGAAACTCATACATTCTCTGTTCACTGTTTCCCGGTCTTAGAGAAGTTGATTTCTTTCTGCGAAAGTGCTGTTTTCACAGTGCTAAGTACTCCCAACTCTATCAACAATGTAGGTTTTACCAGTTTTCTAAGTCTCTCTTATTTTCTTGTACTTATACTTGGAATTCTCTGTGTAAACCTCTGTAACATCTCTAGGTAGATGAATCACTGTGTACTTTCTCTTATTTCTATCTGTTACCAGTCTGGAGAAACACATACATTCTCTGTTCACTGTTTCGAGCGCTTAGAGAAGTATATTTCTTTCTGCGAAAGTGCTGTTTTCACAGTGCTAAGTACTCCCAACTCTATCAACAATGTAGGTTTTACCAGTTATCTAAGTCTCTCTTATTTTCTTGTACTTATACTTGGAATTCTCTGTGTAAACCTCTATAACTTCTCTAGGTAGATGAATCACTGTGTACTTTCTTTTGTTTCTATCTGTTACCACTCTTTAGAAACTCATACATTCTCTGTTCACTGTTTCCCGGTCTTAGAGAAGTTGATTTCTTTCTGCAAAAGTGCTGTTTTCACAGTGCTAAGTACTCCCAACTCTATCAACAATGTAGGTTTTGCCAGTTTTCTAAGTCTCTCTTATTTTCTTGTACTGATACTTGGAATTATCTGTGTAAACCTCTGTAACTTCTCTAGGTATATGAATCACTGTGTACTTTCTCTTATTTCTATCTGTTACCAGTCTGGAGAAACACATACATTCTCTGTTCACTGTTTCGAGCGCTTAGAGAAGTATATTTCTTTCTGCGAAAGTGCTGTTTTCACAGTGCTAAGTACTCCCAACTCAGTCAACAATGTAGGTTTTACCAGTTTTCTAAGTCTCTCTTATTTGCTTGGAGTTACACTTGTAATTCTCTGTGTAAACCTCTGTAACTTCTGTAGGTAGATGAATCACTGTGTACTTTCTCTTGTTTCTACCTGCTACCAATTTTGAGAAACTAATACATTCTATGTTCACTGTTTCCCGGTCTTAGAGAAGTAGTTTTCTTTCTGCGAAAGTGCTGTTTTCACAGTGCTAAGTACTCCCAACTCTATCAACAATGTAGGTTTTACCAGTTTTCTAAGTCTCCCTTATTTTCTTGTACTTATACTTGGAATTCTCTGTGTAAACCTCTGAAACTTGTGTAGGTAGATGAATCACTGTGTACCTTCTCTTGTTTCTATCTGTTACCAGTCTTGAATAACACATACATTCCCTGTTCACTGTTTCGTGGTCTTAGAGAGGAGGATTTTTCTTGCGAAAGTGCTGTTTTCACACTGCTAAGTACTCTGAACTCTATCAACAATGTAGGTTTTCCCAGTTTTCTAAGTCTCTCTTATTTTCTTGTACTTCTACTTGGAATTCTCTGTAAACCTCTCTAACTTCTCTAGGTAGATGAATCACTGGGTACTTTCTCTGGTTTCTATCTGTTACCACTCTTTAGAAACTCATACATTCTCTGTCCACTGTTTCCCGGTCTTAGCGAAGTTGATTTCTTTCTGCGAAAGTGCTGTTTTTACAGTGCTAGGTACTCCCAACTCTATCAACAATGTAGGTTTTACCTGTTTTCTAAGTCTCTCTTATTTTCTCGTACTTATACTTGGAATTCTCTGTGTAAACCTCTGTAACTTCTCTAGGTAGATGAATCACTGTGTACTTTCTCTTATTTCTATCTGTTACAAGTCTGGAGAAACACATACATTCTCTGTTCACTGTTTCGAGCGCTTAGAAAAGTATATTTCTTTCTGCGAAAGTGCTGTTTCCACACTGCTAAGTACTGCCAACTCTATCAACAATGTAGGTTTTACGAGATTTCAAAGTCTCTCTTATTTTCTTGTACTTATACTTGGAATACTCTGTGTAAACCTCTGTAACTTCTCTAGGTAGATGAATCACTGTGTCCTTTCTTTTGTTTCTATCTGTAACCACTCTTTAGAAACTCATACATTCTCTGTTCACTGTTTCCCGGTCTTAGAAAAGTTGATTTCTTTCTGCGAAAGTGCTGTTTTCACAGTGCTAAGTACTCCCAACTCTATGATCAATGTAGGTTTTACCAGTTTTCCAAGTCTCTCTTATTTTCTTGTACTTATACTTGGAATTCTTTGTGTAAACCTCTGTAACTTCTCTAGGTAGATGAATCACTGTGGACTTTCTCTTGTTTCTATCTCTTAGCAGTCTTGAGAAACTCATACATTCTCTGTTCACTGTTTCCCGGTCTTAGAGAAGTAGATTTCTTTGTGCGAAAGTGCTGTTTTCACAGTGCTAAGTACTCCCAACTCTATCAACAATGTTGGTTTTACCAGTTTTCTAAGTCTCTCTTATTTTCTTGTACTTATACTTGGAATTCTCTGTGTAAACCTTTGAAACTTCTCTAGGTAGATGAATCACTGTGTACTTTCTCTTGTTTCTATCTGTTACCAATCTTGAGAAACTCATACCTTCTCTGTTCACTGTTTCCCGGTCTTAGAGAAGTAGACTTCTTTCTACGAAAGTGCTGTTTTGACATTGCTAAGTACTCCCAACTCTATCAACAATGTAGGTTTTACCAGTTTTCTAAGTCTCTCTTATTTTCTTGTACTTCTACTTGGAATTCTCTGTAAACCTCTCTAACTTCTCTAGGTAGATGAATCACTGTGTACTTTCTCTGGTTTCTATCTGTTACCACTCTTTAGAAACTCATACATTCTCTGTTCACTGTTTCCCGGTCTTAGAGAAGTTGATTTCTTTCTGCGAAAGTGCTGTTTTCACAGTGCTAAGTACTCCCAACTCTATCAACAATGTAGGTTTTACCAGTTTTCTAAGTCTCTCTTATTTTCTTGTACTTATACTTGGAATTCTCTGTGTAAACCTCTGTAACATCTCTAGGTAGATGAATCACTGTGTACTTTCTCTTATTTCTATCTGTTACCAGTCTGGAGAAACACATACATTCTCTGTTCACTGTTTCGAGCGCTTAGAGAAGTATATTTCTTTCTGCGAAAGTGCTGTTTTCACAGTGCTAAGTACTCCCAACTCTATCAACAATGTAGGTTTTACCAGTTATCTAAGTCTCTCTTATTTTCTTGTACTTATACTTGGAATTCTCTGTGTAAACCTCTATAACTTCTCTAGGTAGATGAATCACTGTGTACTTTCTTTTGTTTCTATCTGTTACCACTCTTTAGAAACTCATACATTCTCTGTTCACTGTTTCCCGGTCTTAGAGAAGTTGATTTCTTTCTGCAAAAGTGCTGTTTTCACAGTGCTAAGTACTCCCAACTCTATCAACAATGTAGGTTTTGCCAGTTTTCTAAGTCTCTCTTATTTTCTTGTACTGATACTTGGAATTATCTGTGTAAACCTCTGTAACTTCTCTAGGTATATGAATCACTGTGTACTTTCTCTTATTTCTATCTGTTACCAGTCTGGAGAAACACATACATTCTCTGTTCACTGTTTGGAGCGCTTAGAGAAGTATATTTCTTTCTGCGAAAGTGCTGTTTTCACAGTGCTAAGTACTCCCAACTCAGTCAACAATGTAGGTTTTACCAGTTTTCTAAGTCTCTCTTATTTGCTTGGAGTTACACTTGTAATTCTCTGTGTAAACCTCTGTAACTTCTGTAGGTAGATGAATCACTGTGTACTTTCTCTTGTTTCTACCTGCTACCAATTTTGAGAAACTAATACATTCTCTGTTCACTGTTTCCCGGTCTTAGAGAAGTAGTTTTCTTTCTGCGAAAGTGCTGTTTTCACAGTGCTAAGTACTCCCAACTCTATCAACAATGTACGTTTTACCAGTTTTCTAAGTCTCTCTTATTTTCTTGTACTTATACTTGGAATTCTCTGTGTAAACCTCTGAAACTTGTGTAGGTAGATGAATCACTGTGTACCTTCTCTTGTTTCTATCTGTTACCAGTCTTGAGTAACACATACATTCCCTGTTCACTGTTTCGTGGTCTTAGAGAAGAGGATTTTTCTTGCGAAAGTGCTGTTTTCACACTGCTAAGTACTCTGAAGTCTATCAACAATGTAGGTTTTACCAGTTTTCTAAGTCTCTCTTATTTTCTTGTACTTCTACTTGGAATTCTCTGTGTAAACCTCTATAAATTCTCTAGGTAGATGAATCACTGTGTACTTTCTCTTGTTTCTATCTGTTACCAATCTTGAGAAACTCATACATTCTCTGTTCACTGTTTCCCGGTCTTAGAGAAGTAGACTTCTTTCTGCGAAAGTGCTGTTTTGACATTGCTAAGTAATCCCAACTCTATCAACAATGTAGGTTTTACCAGTTTTGTAAGTCTCCCTTATTTTCTTGTACTTCTACTTGGAATTCTCTGTAAACCTCTCTAACTTCTCTAGGTAGATGAATCACTGTGTACTTTCTCTGGTTTCTATCTGTTACCACTCTTTAGAAACTCATACATTCTCTGTTCACTGTTTCCCGGTCTTAGAGAAGTTGATTTCTTTCTGCGAAAGTGCTGTTTTCACAGTGCTAAGTACTCCCAACTCTATCAACAATGTAGTTTTTACCAGTTTTCTAAGTCTCTCTTATTTTCTTGTACTTATACTTGGAATTCTCTCTGTAAACCTCTGTAACTTCTCTAGGTAGATGAATCACTGTGTACTTTCTCTTATTTCTATCTGTTACCAGTTTGGAGAAACACATACATTCTCTGTTCACTGTTTCGAGCGCTTAGAGATGTATATTTCTTTCTGCGAAAGTGTTGTTTTCACAGTGCTAAGTACTCCCAACTCTATCAACAATGTAGGTTTTACCAGTTTTCTAAGTCTCTCTTATTTTCTTGTACTTATACTTGGAATACTCTGTGTAAACCTCTGTAACTTCTCTAGGTAGATGAATCACTGTGTACTTTCTTTTGTTTCTATCTGTTACCACTCTTCAGAAACTCATACATTCTCTGTTCACTGTTTCCCGGTCTTAGAGAAGTTGATTTCTTTCTGCGAAAGTGCTGTTTTCACAGTGCTAAGTACTCCCAACTCTATCAACAATGTAGGTTTTACCAGTCATCTAAGTCTCTCTTATTTTCTTGGAGTAACACTTGAAATTCTCTGTGTAAACCTCTGAAACTTCTCTAGGTAGATGAATCACTGTGTACTTTCTCTTTTTTCTGTCTGTTCCAATCTTGAGAAACTCATACATTCCCTGTTCACTGTTTCCCCATCTTAGAGAAGTAGATTTCTTTCGGTGAAAGTGCTGTTTTCACAGTGCTAAGTACTCCCAACTCTATCAACAATGTAGGTTATACCAGTTTTCTAAGTCTCTCTTATTTTCTTGTACTTATACTTGGAATTCTCTGTGTAAACCTCTGAAACTTCTCTAGGTAGATGAATCACTGTGTACTTTCTCTTGTTTCTATCTGTTACCAATCTTGAGAAACTGATACATTCTCTGTTCACTGTTTCCCGGTCTTAGAGAACTAGATTTCTTTCTGCGAAAGTGCTGTTTTCACAGTGCTAAGTGTTCCCAACTCTATCAACAATGTAGGTTTTACGAGTTTTCTAAGTCTCTCTTATTTTCTTGTACTTATACTTGGAATTTTTTGAGTAGGATTAGGGTTAGGGTTAGGGTTAGGGTTAGGGTTAGGGTTAGGGTTTGGTTTAGGGTTAGGGTTAGGTTTAGGGTTAGGTTTAGGGTTAGGGTTAGGGTTAGGGTTAGGGTTAAGGTTAGGGTTAGGGTTAGGGTTAGGGTTAGGGTTAGGGTTAGGGTTAGGGTTAGGGTTAGGGTTAGGGTAACTTCTCTAGCTACATGAATCAGTGTGTACTTTCTCTTGTTTCTATCTGCTATTAATCTTGAGAAACTCATACAATCTCTGTTCACTGTTTCCCTGTCTTACAGAAGTAGATTTCTTAATGAGAAAGTGCGGTTTTCACAGTGCTAAGTACTCCCAACTCTATCAACAATGTAGGTTTTACCAGTTTTTTAAGTTTCTTTTATTTTCTTGTTCTTATACCTGGAATTCTCTGTGTAAACCTCTGTAACTTCTCTAGCTAGATGAATCACTGTGTACTTTCGCTTGTTTCTATCTGTAACCAATCCTCAGAAACTCATACATTCTCTGTTTACGGTTTCACGCTCTTAGAGAAGTAGATTTCTTTCTGCGAAAGTGCTGTTTTCACAGTGCTATGTATTCCCAACTCTATCAACAATGTAGGTTTTACGAGTTTTCTAAGTCTCTCTTATTTTCTTGTACTTATACTTGGAATTCTCTGTGTAAACCTCTGTAACTTCTCTAGGTAGATGAATCACTGTGTACTTTCGCTTGTTTCTATCTGTTACCAATCTTGAGAAACTCATACATTCTCTGTTCACTGTTTCCCGGTCTTAGAGAAGTAGATTTCTTTCTGCGAAAGTGCTGTTTTCACAGTGCTAAGTACTCCCAACTCTATCAACAATGTAGGTTTTACCAGTTTTCTAAGTCTCTCTTATTTTCTTGTACGTCTACTTGGAATTCTCTGTAAACCTCTGTAACTTCTCTAGGTGGATGAATCACTGTGTACTTTCTCTGATTTCTATCTGTTACCACTCATTAGAAACTCATACATTCTCTGTTCACTGTTTCCCGGTCTTAGAGAAGTTGATTTCTTTCTGCGAAAGTGCTGTTTTCACAGTGCTAAGTACTCCCAACTCCATCAACAATGTAGGTTTTACCAGTTTTCTAAGTCTCTCTTATTTTCTTGTACTTATACTTGGAATTCTCTGAGTAGGGTTAAGGTTAGGGTTAGGTTTAGGGTTAGGGTTAGGGTTAGGGTTAGGGATAGGGTTAGGGATAGGGTTAGGGTTAGGTTTAGGGTTAGGTTTAGGGTTAGGGTTAGGGTTAGGGTTAGGGTTAGGGTTAGGGTTAGGGTTAGGGATAGCGTTAGGGTTAGGGTTAGGGATAGGGTTAGGGTTAGGGTTAGGGTTAGGGTTAGGGTTAGGGTTAGGGTTAGGGTTAGGGTTAGGGTTAGGGTTAGGGTTAGGGTTAGGGTTAGGGTTAGGGTTAGGGTTAGGGTTAGGGTTAGGGTTAGGGTTAGGGTTAGGGTTAGGGTTAGGGTTAGGGTTAGGGTTAGGGTTAGGGTTAGGGATAGGGTTAGGGTTAGGGTTAGGGTTAGGGTTAGGGTTAGGGTTAGGGTTAGTGTTAGGGTTAGGGTTAGGGTTAGGGTTAGGGTTAGGGTTAGGGTTAGGGTTAGGGTTAGGGTTAGGGTTAGGGTTAGGGTTAGGGTTAGGGTTAGGGTTAGGATTTGGGATAGGGTTAGGGTTAGGGTTAGGGATAGGGTTAGGGTTAGGGTTAGGGTTAGGGTTAGGGTTAGGGTTAGGGTTAGGGTTAGGGTTAGGGTTAGGGTTAGGGTTAGGGTTAGGGTTAGGGTTAGGGTTAGGGTTAGGGTTAGGGTTAGGGTTAGGGTTAGGGATAGGGTTAGGGTTAGGGTTAGGGTTAGGGATAGGGTTAGGGTTAGGGTTAGGGTTAGGGTTAGGGTTAGGGTTAGGGTTAGGGTTAGGGTTAGGGTTAGGGTTAGGGTTAGGGTTAGGGTTAGGGTTAGGGTTAGGGTTAGGGTTAGGGTTAGGGTTAGGGTTAGGGTTAGGGTTAGGGTTAGGGTTAGGGTTAGGGTTAGGGATAGGGTTAGGGTTAGGGTTAGGGTTAGGGTTAGGGTTAGGGTTAGGGTTAGGGTTAGGGTTAGGGTTAGGGTTAGGGTTAGGGTTAGGGTTAGGGTTAGGGTTAGGGTTAGGGTTAGGGTTAGGGTTAGGGTTAGGGTTAGGGTTAGGGTTAGGGTTAGGGTTAGGGTTAGGGTTAGGGTTAGGGTTAGGGTTAGGGTTAGGGTTAGGGTAACTTCTCTAGCTAGATGAATCAGTGTGTACTTTATCTTGTTTCTATCTGCTATTAATCTTGAGAAACTCATACATTCTCTGTTCACTGTTTCCCTGTCTTACAGAAGTAGATTTCTTAATGAGAAAGTGCGGTTTTCACAGTGCTAAGTACTCCCAACTCTATCAACAGTGTAGGTTTTACCAGTCTTTTAAGTTTCTTTTATTTTCTTGTTCTTATACCTGGAATTCTCTGTGTAAACCTCTGTAACTTCTCTAGCTAGATGAATCACTGTGTACTTTCGCTTGTTTCTATCTGTAACCAATCCTCAGAAACTCATACATTCTCTGTTTACGGTTTCACGCTCTTAGAGAAGTAGATTTCTTTCTGCGAAAGTGCTGTTTTCACAGTGCTAAGTATTCCCAACTCTATCAACAATGTAGGTTTTACCAGTTTTCTAAGTCTCTCTTATTTTCTTGTACTTATACTTGGAATTCTCTGTGTAAACCTCTGTAACTTCTCTAGCTAGATGAATCACTGTGTACTTACTCCTGTTTCTATCTGTTACTAGTCTCGAGAAACTCATACATTCTCTGTTCACTCTTTTGCGGCCTTAGAGAAGTAGATTATTTTCTGCGAAAGTGCCGTTTTCACAGTGCTAAGTATTCACAACTCTATCAACAATGTAGGTTTTAACTAGTTTTCTAAGTCTCTCTTATTTTCTTGTACTTATACTTGGAATTCTCTGTGTAAACCTCAGTAAGTTCTCTAGCTAAATGAATCCGTGTGTACTTTCTCTTGTTTCTATCTGTTCCGAATCTTGAGAAACTCATACATTCTGTGTTCAGTGTTTCCCTGTCTTACACAAGTAGATTTCTTTGTGCGAAAGTGCTGTTTTCACAGTGCTAAGTACTCCCAACTCTATCAACAATGTTGGTTTTACCAGTTTTCTAAGTCTCTCTTATTTTCTTGTACTTATACTTGGAATACTCTGTGTAAACCTCTGTAACTTCTCTAGGTAGATGAATCACTGTGTACTTTCTTTTGTTTCTATCTGTTACCACTCTTTGGAAACTCATACATTCTCTGTTCACTGTTTCCCGGTCTTACAGAAGTATATTTCTTTCTGCGAAAGTGCTGTTTTCACAGTGCTAAGTACTCCCAACTCTATCAACAATGTAGGTTTTACCAGTTTTCTAAGTCTCTCTGATTTTCTTGTACTTATACTTGGAATTCTCTGTGTAAACCTCTGTAACTTCTCTAGGTAGATGAATCACTGTGCACTTTCTCTTGTTTCTATCTGTTACCAGTCTTGAGTAACACATACATTCTCTGTTCACTGTTTTGCGGTCTTAGAGAAGTAGATTTCTTCTTGTGAAAGTGCTGTTTTCACACTGCTAAGTACTCCCAACTCTATCAACAATGTAGGTTTTACCAGTTTTCTAAGTCTCTTTTATTTTCTTGTACTTATACTTGGAATTCTCTGTGCAAACCTCTGTAACTTCTGTAGGTAGATGAAGCACTGTGTACTTTCTCTTGTTTCTATCTGTTACCGGTCTTGAGAAACTCATAGATTCTCTGTTCCCTGTTTCGTGGTCTTAGAGAAGTAGATTTCTTTGTGCGAAAGTGCTGTTTTCACAGTGCTAAGTACTCCCAACTCTATCAACAATGTAGGTTTTACCAGTTTTCTAAGTCTCTCTTATTTTCTTGTACTTATACTTGGAATTCTCTGTGTAAACCTCTGTAACTTCTCTAGGTAGATGAATCACTGTGTACTTTCTCTGGTTTCTATCTGTTACTACTCTTTAGAAACTCGTACATTCTCTGTTCACTGTTTCCCGGTCTTAGAGAAGTAGTTTTCTTTCTGCGAAAGTGCTGTTTTCACAGTGCTAAGTACTCCCAACTCTATCAACAATGTAGGTTTTACCAGTTTTCTAAGTCTCTCTAATTTTCTTGTACTTATACTTGGAATTCTCTGTGTAAACCTCTGTAAGTGTTCTAGGTACATGAATCACTGTTTACTTTCTCTTATTTCTATCTGTTACCAGTATTGAGAAACACATACATTCTCTGTTCACTGTTTCACGGTCTTAAAGAAGTAGATTTCTTTCCACGAAAGTGCTGTTTTCACTGTGCTAAGTACTCCCAACTCTATCAACAATGTAGGTTATACCAGTTTTCTAAGTCTCCCTTATTTTCTTGTACTTACACTAGGAATACTCTGTGTAAACGTCTGTAACTTCTCTAGGTAGATGAATCACTGTGTACTTTCTTTTGTTTCTATCTGTTACCACTCTTTAGAAACTCATACATTCTCTGTTCACTGTTTCCCGGTCTTAGAGAAGTAGATTTCTTTCTGCGAAAGTGCTGTTTTCACAGTGCTAAGTACTCCCAACTCTATCAACAATGTACGTTTTACCAGTTTTCTAAGACTCTCTGATTTTCTTGTACTTATACTTGGAATTCTCTGTGTAAACCTCTGAAACTTCTCTAGGTAGATGAATCACTGTGTACTTTCTCTTGTTTCTATCTGTTACCAATCTTGAGAAACTGATACATTCTCTGTTCACTGTTTCCCGGTCTTAGAGAACTAGATTTCTTTCTGCGAAAGTGCTGTTTTCACAGTGCTAAGTACTCCCAACTCTATCAACAATGTAGGTTTTACCAGTTTTCTAAGTCTCTCTTATTTTCTTGTACTTATACATGGAATTCTCTGTGTAAACCTCTGTAACTTCTCTAGGTAGATGAATCACTGTGTACTTTCTCTTGTTTCTATCTGTTACCAGTCTTGAGTAACACATACATTCTCTTTTCACTGTTTTGCGGTCTTAGAGAAGTAGATTTCTTCTTGCAAAAGTGCTGTTTTCACACTGCTAAGTACTGCCAACTCTATCAACAATGTAGGTTTTACGAGATTTCAAAGTCTCTCTTATTTTCTTGTACTTATACTTGGAATTCTCTGTGTAAACCTCAGTAACTTCTCTAGCTAGATGAATCCGTGTGTACTTTCTCTTGTTTCTATCTGTTACGAATCTTGAGAAACTCATACATTCTGTGTTCAGTGTTTCCCTGTTTTACACAAGTAGATTTCTTTCTGTGAAAGTGCTGTTTTCACAGTGCTAAGTACTCCCAACTCTATCAACAATGTAGGTTTTACCAGTTTTCTAAGTCTCTCTTATTTTCTTGTACTTATACTTGGAATTCTCTGTGTAAACCTCTGTAACTTCTCTAGGTAGATGAATCACTGTGGACTTTCTCTTGTTTCTATCTCTTACCAGTCTTGAGAAACTCAGACATTCTCTGTTCACTGTTTCCCGGTCTTAGAGAAGTAGATTTCTTTGAGCGAAAGTGCTCTTTTCACAGTGCTAAGTACTCCCAACTCTATCAACAATGTTGGTTTTACCAGTTTTCTAAGTCTCTCTCATTTTCTTGTACTTATACTTGGAATTCTCTGTGTAAACCTCTGTAACTTCTCTAGGTAGATGAATCACTGTGTACTTTCTCTTGTTTCTATCTGTTACCAGTCTGGAGAAACACATACATTCTCTGTTTACTGTTTCGAGCGCTTAGAGAAGTATATTTCTTTCTGCGAAAGTGCTGTTTTCACAGTGCTAAGTACTCCCAACTCTATCAACAATGTAGGTTTTACCAGTTTTCTAAGTCTCTCTTATTTTCTTGTACTTATACTTGGAATTCTCTGTGTAAACCTCTGTAACTTCTCTAGGTAGATGAATCACTGTGTACTTTCTCTGGTTTCTATCGGTTACCACTCTTTAGAAAATCGTACATTCTCTGTTCACTGTTTCCAGGTCTTAGAGAAGTAGTTTTCTTTCTGCGAAAGTGCTGTTTTCACAGTGCTAAGTACTCCCAACTCTATCAACAATGTAGGTTTTACCAGTTTTCTATGTCTCTCTTATTTTCTTGTACTTATACTTGGAATTCTCTGTGTAAACCTCTGTAAGTGTTCTAGGTACATGAATCACTGTTTACTTTCTCTTATTTCTATCTGTTACCAGTATTGAGAAACACATACATTCTCTGTTCACTGTTTCGCGGTCTTAAAGAAGTAGATTTCTTTCCACGAAAGTGCTGTTTTCACTGTGCTAAGTACTCCCAACTCTATCAACAATGTAGGTTTTACCAGTTTTCTAAGTCTCCCTTATTTTCTTGTACTTACACTAGGAATACTCTGTGTAAACGTCTGTAACTTCTCTAGGTAGATGAATCACTGTGTACTTTCTTTTGTTTCTATCTGTTACCACTCTTTAGAAACTCATACATTCTCTGTTCACTGTTTCCCGGTCTTAGAGAAGTAGATTTCTTTCTTCGAAAGTGCTGTTTTCACAGTGCTAAGTACTCCCAACTCTATCAACAATGTAGGTTTTACCAGTTTTCTAAGACTCTCTGATTTTCTTGTACTTATACTTGGAATTCTCTGTGTAAACCTCTGAAACTTCTCTAGGTAGATGAATCACTGTGTACTTTCTCTTGTTTCTATCTGTTACCAATCTTGAGAGACTGATACATTCTCTGTTCACTGTTTCCCGGTCTTAGAGAACTAGATTTCTTTCTGAGAGAGTGCTGTTTTCACAGTGCTAAGTACTCCCAACTATATCAACAGTGTAGGTTTTACAAGTTTTCTAAGTCTCTCTTATTTTCTTGTACTTATACTTGGAATTCTCTGTGTAAACCTCTGTAACTTCTCTAGGTAGATGAATCACTGTGTACTTTCTCTGGTTTCTATCTGTTACCAGTCTTGAGTAACACATACATTCTCTGTTCACTGTTTTGCGGTCTTAGAGAAGTAGATTTCTTCTTGCAAAAGTGCTGTTTTCACACTGCTAAGTACTGCCAACTCTATCAACAATGTAGGTTTTACGAGATTTCAAAGTCTCTCTTATTTTCTTGTACTTATACTTGGAATTCTCTGTGTAAACCTCAGTAACTTCTCTAGCTAGATGAATCCGTGTGTACTTTCTCTTGTTTCTATCTGTTACGAATCTTGAGAAACTCATACATTCTGTGTTCAGTGTTTCCCTGTTTTACACAAGTAGATTTCTTTCTGTGAAAGTGCTGTTTTCACAGTGCTAAGTACTCCCAACTCTATCAACAATGTAGGTTTTACCAGTTTTCTAAGTCTCTCTTATTTTCTTGTACTTATACGTGGAATTCTCTGTGTAAACCTCTGTAACTTCTCTAGGTAGATGAATCACTGTGGACTTTCTCTTGTTTCTATCTCTTACCAGTCTTGAGAAACTCAGACATTCTCTGTTCACTGTTTCCCGGTCTTAGAGAAGTTGATTTCTTTCTGCGAAAGTGCTGTTTTCACAGTGCTAAGTACTCCCAACTCTATCAACAATGTAGGTTTTACCAGTTTCCTAAGTCTCTCTTATTTTCTTATACTTATACTTGGAATTCTCTGTGTAAACCTCTGTAACTTCTCTAGGTAGATGAATCACTGTGTACTTTCTCTTATTTCTATCTGTTACCAGTCTGGAGAAACACATACATTCTCTGTTCACTGTTTCGAGCGCTTAGAGAAGTATATTTCTTTCTGCGAAAGTGCTGTTTTCACAGTGCTAAGTACTCCCAACTCTATCAACAATGTAGGTTTTACCAGTTTTCTAAGTCTCTCTTATTTTCTTGTACTTATACTTGGAATACTCTGTGTAAACCTCTGTAACTTCTCTAGGTAGATGAATCACTGTGTACTTTCTTTTGTTTCTATCTGTTACCACTCTTTAGAAACTCATACATTCTCTGTTCACTGTTTCCCGGTCTTAGAGAAGTTGATTTCTTTCTGCGAAAATGCTGTTTTCACAGTGCTAAGTACTCCAACTCTATGATCAATGTAGGTTTTACCAGTTTTCCAAGTCTCTCTTATTTTCTTGTACTTATACTTGGAATTCTTTGTGTAAACCTCTGTAACTTCTCTAGGTAGATGAATCACTGAGGACTTTCTCTTGTTTCTATCTCTTGCCAGTCTTGAGAAACTCAGACATTCTCTGTTCACTGTTTCCCGGTCTTAGAGAAGTAGATTTCTTTGTGCGAAAGTGCTGTTTTCACAGTGCTAAGTACTCCCAACTCTATCAACAATGTTGGTTTTACCAGTTTTCTAAGTCTCTCTTATTTTCTTGTACTTATACTTGGAATTCTCTGTGTAAACCTTTGAAACTTCTCTAGGTAGATGAATCACTGTGTACTTTCTCTTGTTTCTATCTGTTACCAATCTTGAGAAACTCATACATTCTCTGTTCACTGTTTCCCGGTCTTAGAGAAGTATATTTCTTTCTGCGAAAGTGCTGTTTTCACAATGCTAAGTACTCCCAACTCTATCAACAATGTAGGTTTTACCAGTTTTCTAAGTCTCTCTTATTTGCTTGGAGTTACACTTGTAATTCTCTGTGTAAACCTCTGTAACTTCTGTAGGTAGATGAATCACTGTGTACTTTCTCTTGTTTCTACCTGTTACCAATTTTGAGAAACTAATACATTCTCTGTTCACTGTTTCCCGGTCTTAGAGAAGTAGTTTTCTTTCTGCGAAAGTGCTGTTTTCACAGTGCTAAGTACTCCCAACTCTATCAACAATGTAGGTTTTACCAGTTTTCTAAGTCTCTCTTATTTTCTTGTACTTATACTTGGAATTCTCTTTGTAAACCTCAGTAACTTCTCTAGCTAGATGAATCCGTGTGTACTTTCTCTTGTTTCTATCTGTTACGAATCTTGAGAAACTCATACATTCTGTGTTCAGTGTTTCCCTGTTTTACACAAGTAGATTTCTTTCTGTGAAAGTGCTGTTTTCACAGTGCTAAATACTCCCAACTCTATCAACAATGTAGGTTTTACCAGTTTTCTAAGTCTCTTTTATTTTCTTGTACTTATACTTGGAATTCTCTGTGTAAACCTCTGTAACTTCTCTAGGTAGATGAATCACTGTGTACTTTCTCTTATTTCTATCTGTTACCAGTCTGGAGAAACACATACATTCTCTGTTCACTGTTTCGAGTGCTTAGAGAATTATATTTCTTTCTGCGAAAGTGCTGTTTTCACAGTGCTAAGTACTCCCAACTCTATCAACAATGTAGGTTTTACCAGTTTTCTAAGTCTCTCTTATTTTCTTGTACTTATACTTGGAATTCTCTGTGTAAACCTCTGTAACTTCTCTAGGTAGATGAATCACTGTGTACTTTCTCTGGTTTCTATCGGTTACCACTCTTTAGAAACTCGTACATTCTCTGTTCACTGTTTCCCGGTCTTAGAGAAGTAGTTTTCTTTCTGCGAAAGTGCTGTTTTCACAGTGCTAAGTACTCCCAACTCTATCAACAATGTAGGTTTTACCAGTTTTCTAAGTCTCTCTTATTTTCTTGTACTTATACTTGGAATTCTCTGTGTAAACCTCTGTAAGTGTTCTAGGTACATGAATCACTGTTTACTTTCTCTTATTTCTATCTGTTACCAGTATTGAGTAACACATACATTCTCTGTTCACTGTTTCGCGGTCTTAAAGAAGTAGATTTCTTTCCACGAAAGTGCTGTTTTCACTGTGCTAAGTACTCCCAACTCTATCAACAATGTAGGTTTTACCAGTTTTCTAAGTCTCCCTTATTTTCTTGTACTTACACTAGGAATACTCTGTGTAAACGTCTGTAACTTCTCTAGGTAGATGAATCACTGTGTACTTTCTTTTGTTTCTATCTGTTACCACTCTTTAGAAACTCATACATTCTCTGTTCACTGTTTCCCGGTCTTAGAGAAGTAGATTTCTTTCTTCGAAAGTGCTGTTTTCACAGTGCTAAGTACTCCCAACTCTATCAACAATGTTGGTTTTACCAGTTTTCTAAGTCTCTCTCATTTTCTTGTACTTATACTTGGAATTCTCTGTGTAAACCTTTGAAACTTCTCTAGGTAGATGAATCACTGTGTACTTTCTCTTGTTTCTATCTGTTACCAATCTTGAGAAACTCATACATTCTCTGTTCACTGTTTCCCGGTCTTAGAGAAGTATATTTCTTTCTGCGAAAGTGCTGTTTTCACAGTGCTAAGTACTCCCAACTCTATCAACAATGTAGGTTTTACCAGTTTTCTAAGTCTCTCTTATTTTCTTGTACTTATACTTGGAATTCTCTGTGTAAACCTCTGTAACTTCTCTAGGTAGATGAATCACTGTGTACTTTCTCTGGTTTCTATCTGTTACCACTCTTTAGAAACTCGTACATTCTCTGTTCACTGTTTCCCGGTCTTAGAGAAGTTGATTTCTTTCTGCGAAAGTGCTGTTTTCACAGTGCTAAGTACTCCCAACTCTATCAACAATGTAGGTTTTGCCAGTTTTCTAAGTCTCTCTTATTTTCTTGTACTTATACCTGGAATTCTCTGTGTAAACCTCTGTAACTTTTCTAGCTAGATGAATCACGGTGTGCTTTCTCTTGTTTCTATCTGTAACCAATCTTTAGAAACTCATACATTCTCTGTTCATGGTTTCACGGTCTTAGAGAAGTAGATTTCTTTCGGCGAAAGTGATGTTTTCACAGTGCTAAGAACTCCCAACTCAGTCAACAATGTAGGTTTTACCAGTTTTCTAAGTCTCTCTTATTTGCTTGGAGTTACACTTGTAATTCTCTGTGTAAACCTCTGTAACTTCTGTAGGTAGATGAATCACTGTGTACTTTCTCTTGTTTCTACCTGTTACCAATTTTGAGAAACTAATACATTCTCTGTTCACTGTTTCCCGGTCTTAGAGAAGTAGTTTTCTTTCTGCGAAAGTGCTGTTTTCACAGTGCTAAGTACTCCCAACTCTATCAACAATGTAGGTTTTACCAGTTTTCTAAGTCTCTCTTATTTTCTTGTACTTATACTTGGAATTCTCTGTGTAAACCTCTGTAAGTGTTCTAGGTACATGAATCACTGTTTACTTTCTCTTATTTCTATGTGTTACCAGTATTGAGAAACACATACATTCTCTGTTCACTGTTTCGCGGTCTTAAAGAAGTAGATTTCTTTCCACGAAAGTGCTGTTTTCACTGTGCTAAGTACTCCCAACTCTATCAACAATGTAGGTTTTACCAGTTTTCTAAGTCTCCCTTATTTTCTTGTACTTACACTAGGAATACTGTGTGTAAACGTCTGTAACTTCTCTAGGTAGATGAATCACTGTGTACTTTCTTTTGTTTCTATCTGTTACCACTCTTTAGAAACTCATATATTCTCTGTTCACTGTTTCCCGGTCTTAGAGAAGTAGATTTCTTTCTGCGAAAGTGCTGTTTTCACAGTGCTAAGTGCTCCCAACTCTATCAACAATGTAGGTTTTACCAGTTTTCTAAGACTCTCTGATTTTCTTGTACTTATACTTGGAATTCTCTGTGTAAACCTCTGAAACCTCTCTAGGTAGATGAATCACTGTGTACTTTCTCTTGTTTCTATCTGTTACGAATCTTGAGAAACTCATACATTCTGTGTTCAGTGTTTCCCTGTTTTACACAAGTAGATTTCTTTCTGTGAAAGTGCTGTTTTCACAGTGCTAAGTACTCCCAACTCTATCAACAATGTAGGTTTTACCAGTTTTCTAAGTCTCTCTTATTTTCTTGTACTTATACTTGGAATTCTCTGTGTAAACCTCTGTAACTTCTCTAGGTAGATGAATCACTGTGTACTTTCTCTTCTTTCTATCTGTTACCAGTCTGGAGAAACACATACATTCTCTGTTCACTGTTTCGAGCGCTTAGAGAAGTATATTTCTTTCTGCGAAAGTGCTGTTTTCACAGTGCTAAGTACTCCCAACTCTATCAACAATGTAGGTTTTACCAGTTTTCTAAGTCTCTCTTATTTTCTTGTACTTATACTTGGAATTCTCTGTGTAAACCTCTCTAACTTCTCTAGGTAGATGAATCACTGTGTACTTTCTCTGGTTTCTATCTGTTACCACTCTTTAGAAACTCGTACATTCTCTGTTCACTGTTTCCCGGTCTTAGAGAAGTTGATTTCTTTCTGCGAAAGTGCTGTTTTCACAGTGCTAAGTACTCCCAACTCTATCAACAATGTAGGTTTTACCAGTTTCCTAAGTCTCTCTTATTTTCTTGTACTTATACTTGGAATTCTCTGTGTAAACCTCTGTAACTTCTCTAGGTAGATGAATCACTGTGTACTTTCTCTTATTTCTATCTGTTACCAGTCTGGAGAAACACATACATTCTCTGTTCACTGTTTCGAGCGCTTAGAGAAGTATATTTCTTTCTGCGAAAGTGCTGTTTTCACAGTGCTAAGTACTCCCAACTCTATCAACAATGTAGGTTTTACCAGTTTTCTAAGTCTCTCTTATTTTCTTGTACTTATACTTGGAATACTCTGTGTAAACCTCTGTAACTTCTCTAGGTAGATGAATCACTGTGTACTTTCTTTTGTTTCTATCTGTTACCACTCTTTAGAAACTCATACATTCTCTGTTCACTGTTTCCCGGTCTTAGAGAAGTTGATTTCTTTCTGCGAAAGTGCTGTTTTCACAGTGCTAAGTACTCCCAACTCTATGATCAATGTAGGTTTTACCAGTTTTCCAAGTCTCTCTTATTTTCTTGTACTTATACTTGGAATTCTTTGTGTAAACCTCTGTAACTTCTCTAGGTAGATGAATCACTGTGGACTTTCTCTTGTTTCTATCTCTGACCAGTCTTGAGAAACTCAGACATTCTCTGTTCACTGTTTCCCGGTCTTAGAGAAGTAGATTTCTTTGTGCGAAAGTGCTGTTTTCACAGTGCTAAGTACTCCCAACTCTATCAACAATGTTGGTTTTTCCAGTTTTCTAAGTCTCTCTTATTTTCTTGTACTTATACTTGGAATTCTCTGTGTAAACCTTTGAAACGTCTCTAGGTAGATGAATCACTGTGTACTTTCTCTTGTTTCTATCTGTTACCAATCTTGAGAAACTCATACATTCTCTGTTCACTGTTTCCCGGTCTTAGAGAAGTATATTTCTTTCTGCGAAAGTGCTGTTTTCACAGTGCTAAGTACTCCCAACTCTATCAACAATGTAGGTTTTACCAGTTTTCTAAGTCTCTCTTATTTTCTTGTACTTATACTTGGAATTCTCTGTGTAAACCTCTGTAACTTCTCTAGGTAGATGAATCACTGTGTACTTTCTTTTGTTTCTATCTGTTACCACTCTTTAGAAATTCATACATTCTCTGTTCACTGTTTCCCGGTCTTAGAGAAGTTGATTTCTTTCTGCGAAAGAACTGTTTTCACAGTGCTAAGTACTCCCAACTCTATCAACAATGTAGGTTTTGCCAGTTTTCTAAGTCTCTCTTATTTTCTTGTACTTATACCTGGAATTCTCTGTGTAAACCTCTGTAACTTTTCTAGCTAGATGAATCACGGTGTGCTTTCTCTTGTTTCTGTCTGTAACCAATCTTTAGAAACTCATACATTCTCTGTTCATGGTTTCACGGTCTTAGAGAAGTAGATTTCTTTCGGCGAAAGTGATGTTTTCACAGTGCTAAGAACTCCCAACTCAGTCAACAATGTAGGTTTTACCAGTTTTCTAAGTCTCTCTTATTTGCTTGGAGTTACACTTGTAATTCTCTGTGTAAACCTCTGTAACTTCTGTAGGTAGATGAATCACTGTTTACTTTCTCTTGTTTCTACCTGTTACCAATTTTGAGAAACTAATACATTCTCTGTTCACTGTTTCCCGGTCTTAGAGAAGTAGTTTTCTTTCTGCGAAAGTGCTGTTTTCACAGTGCTAAGTACTCTCAACTCTATCAACAATGTAGGTTTTACCAGTTTTCTAAGTCTCTCTTATTTTCTTGTACTTATACTTGGAATTCTCTGTGTAAACCTCTGTAAGTGTTCTAGGTACATGAATCACTGTTTACTTTCTCTTATTTCTATCTGTTACCAGAATTGAGAAACACATACATTCTCTGTTCACTGTTTCGCGGTCTTAAAGAAGTAGATTTCTTTCCACGAAAGTGCTGTTTTCACTGTGCTAAGTACTCCCAACTCTATCAACAATGTAGGTTTTACCAGTTTTCTAAGTCTCCCTTATTTTCTTGTACTTACACTAGGAATACTCTGTGTAAACGTCTGTAACTTCTCTAGGTAGATGAATCACTGTGGACTTTCTCTTGTTTCTATCTCTTATCAGTCTTGAGAAACTCAGATATTCTCTGTTCACTGTTTCCCGGTCTTAGAGAAGTAGATTTCTTTGTGCGAAAGTGCTGTTTTCACAGTGCTAAGTACTCCCAACTCTATCAACAATGTAGGTTTTACCAGTTTTCTAAGTCTCTCTTATTTTCTTGTACTTATACTTGGAATTCTCTGTGTAAACCTCTGTAACTTCTCTAGGTAGATGAATCACTGTGTACTTTCTCTGGTTTCTATCTGTTACCACTCTTTAGAAACTCGTACATTCTCTGTTCACTGTTTCCCGGTCTTAGAGAAGTTGATTTCTTTCTGCGAAAGTGCTATTTTCACAGTGCTAAGTACTCCCAACTCTATCAACAATGTAGGTTTTACCAGTTTCCTAAGTCTCTCTTATTTTCTTGTACTTATACTTGGAATTCTCTGTGTAAACCTCTGTAACTTCTCTAGGTAGATGAATCACTGTGTACTTTCTCTTATTTCTATCTGTTACCAGTCTGGAGAAACACATACATTCTCTGTTCACTGTTTCGAGCGCTTAGAGAAGTATATTTCTTTCTGCGAAAGTGCTGTTTTCACAGTGCTAAGTACTCCCAACTCAGTCAACAATGTAGGTTTTACCAGTTTTCTAAGTCTCTCTTATTTGCTTGGAGTTACACTTGTAATTCTCTGTGTAAACCTCTGTAACTTCTGTAGGTAGAAGAATCACTGTGTACTTTCTCTTGTTTCTACCTGCTACCAATTTTGAGAAACTAATACATTCTCTGTTCACTGTTTCCCGGTCTTAGAGAAGTAGTTTTCTTTCTGCGAAAGTGCTGTTTTCACAGTGCTAAGTACTCCCAACTCTATCAACAATGTAGGTTTTACCAGTTTTCTAAGTCTCTCTTATTTTCTTGTACTTATACTTGGAATTCTCTGTGTAAACCTCTGAAACTTGTGTAGGTAGATGAATCACTGTGTACCTTCTCTTGTTTCTATCTGTTACCAGTCTTGAGTAACACATACATTCCCTGTTCACTGTTTCGTGGTCTTAGAGAAGAGGATTTTTCTTGCGATAGTGCTGTTTTCACAGTGCTAAGTACTCCCAACTCTATCAACAATGTAGGTTTTACCTGTTTTCTAAGTCTCTCTTATTTTCTTGTACTTATACTTGGAATTCTCTGTGTAAACCTCTGTAACTTCTCTAGGTAGATGAATCACTGTGTACTTTCTCTTATTTCTATCTGTTACAAGTCTGGAGAAACACATACATTCTCTGTTCACTGTTTCGAGCGCTTAGAGAAGTATATTTCTTTCTGCGAAAGTGCTGTTTTCACAGTGCTAAGTACTCCCAACTCTATCAACAATGTAGGTTTTACCAGTTTTCTAAGTCTCTCTTATTTTCTTCTACTTATACTTGGAATACTCTGTGTAAACCTCTGTAACTTCTCTAGGTAGATGAATCACTGTGTCCTTTCTTTTGTTTCTATCTGTAACCACTCTTTAGAAACTCATACATTCTCTGTTCACTGTTTCCGGTATTAGAGAAGTTGATTTCTTTGTGCGAAAGTGCTGTTTTCACAGTGCTAAGTACTCCCAACTCTATGATCAATGTAGGTTTTACCAGTTTTCCAAGTCTCTCTTATTTTCTTGTACTTATACTTGGAATTCTTTGTGTAAACCTCTGTAACTTCTCTAGGTAGATGAATCACTGTGGACTTTCTCTTGTTTCTATCTCTTAGCAGTCTTGAGAAACTCATACATTCTCTGTTCACTGTTTCCCGGTCTTAGAGAAGTAGATTTCTTTGTGCGAAAGTGCTGTTTTCACAGTGCTACGTACTCCCAACTCTATCAACAATGTTGGTTTTACCAGTTTTCTAAGTCTCTCTTATTTTCTTGTACTTATACTTGGAATTCTCTGTGTAAACCTTTGAAACTTCTCTAGGTAGATGAATCACTGTGTACTTTCTCTTGTTTCTATCTGTTACCAATCTTGAGAAACTCATACCTTCTCTGTTCACTGTTTCCCGGTCTTAGAGAAGTAGACTTCTTTCTACGAAAGTGCTGTTTTGACATTGCTAAGTACTCCCAACTCTATCAACAATGTAGGTTTTACCAGTTTTCTAAGTCTCTCTTATTTTCTTGTACTTCTACTTGGAATTCTCTGTAAACCTCTCTAAGTTCTCTAGGTAGATGAATCACTGTGTACTTTCTCTGGTTTCTATCTGTTACCACTCTTTAGAAACTCATACATTCTCTGTTCACTGTTTCCCGGTCTTAGAGAAGTTGATTTCTTTCTGCGAAAGTGCTGTTTTCACAGTGCTAAGTACTCCCAACTCTATCAACAATGTAGGTTTTACCAGTTTTCTAAGTCTCTCTTATTTTCTTGTACTTATACTTGGAATTCTCTGTGTAAACCTCTGTAAGTGTTCTAGGTACATGAATCACTGTTTACTTTCTCTTATTTCTATGTGTTACCAGTATTGAGAAACACATACATTCTCTGTTCACTGTTTCGCGGTCTTAAAGAAGTAGATTTCTTTCCACGAAAGTGCTGTTTTCACTGTGCTAAGTACTCCCAACTCTATCAACAATGTAGGTTTTACCAGTTTTCTAAGTCTCCCTTATTTTCTTGTACTTACACTAGGAATACTGTGTGTAAACGTCTGTAACTTCTCTAGGTAGATGAATCACTGTGTACTTTCTTTTGTTTCTATCTGTTACCACTCTTTAGAAACTCATATATTCTCTGTTCACTGTTTCCCGGTCTTAGAGAAGTAGATTTCTTTCTGCGAAAGTGCTGTTTTCACAGTGCTAAGTGCTCCCAACTCTATCAACAATGTAGGTTTTACCAGTTTTCTAAGACTCTCTGATTTTCTTGTACTTATACTTGGAATTCTCTGTGTAAACCTCTGAAACCTCTCTAGGTAGATGAATCACTGTGTACTTTCTCTTGTTTCTATCTGTTACGAATCTTGAGAAACTCATACATTCTGTGTTCAGTGTTTCCCTGTTTTACACAAGTAGATTTCTTTCTGTGAAAGTGCTGTTTTCACAGTGCTAAGTACTCCCAACTCTATCAACAATGTAGGTTTTACCAGTTTTCTAAGTCTCTCTTATTTGCTTGTACTTATACTTGGAATTCTCTGTGTAAACCTCTGTAACTTCTCTACGTAGATGAATCACTGTGTACTTTCTCTTCTTTCTATCTGTTACCAGTCTGGAGAAACACATACATTCTCTGTTCACTGTTTCGAGCGCTTAGAGAAGTATATTTCTTTCTGCGAAAGTGCTGTTTTCACAGTGCTAAGTACTCCCAACTCTATCAACAATGTAGGTTTTACCAGTTTTCTAAGTCTCTCTTATTTTCTTGTACTTATACTTGGAATTCTCTGTGTAAACCTCTCTAACTTCTCTAGGTAGATGAATCACTGTGTACTTTCTCTGGTTTCTATCTGTTACCACTCTTTAGAAACTCGTACATTCTCTGTTCACTGTTTCCCGGTCTTAGAGAAGTTGATTTCTTTCTGCGAAAGTGCTGTTTTCACAGTGCTAAGTACTCCCAACTCAGTCAACAATGTAGGTTTTACCAGTTTTCTAAGTCTCTCTTATTTGCTTGGAGTTACACTTGTAATTCTCTGTGTAAACCTCTGTAACTTCTGTAGGTAGATGAATCACTGTGTACTTTCTCTTGTTTCTACCTGCTACCAATTTTGAGAAACTAATACATTCTCTGTTCACTGTTTCCCGGTCTTAGAGAAGTAGTTTTCTTTCTGCGAAAGTGCTGTTTTCACAGTGCTAAGTACTCCCAACTCTATCAACAATGTAGGTTTTACCAGTTTTCTAAGTCTCTCTTATTTTCTTGTACTTATACTTGGAATTCTCTGTGTAAACCTCTGAAACTTGTGTAGGTAGATGAATCACTGTGTACCTTCTCTTGTTTCTATCTGTTACCAGTCTTGAGTAACACATACATTCCCTGTTCACTGTTTCGTGGTCTTAGAGAAGAGGATTTTTCTTGCGAAAGTGCTGTTTTCACAGTGCTAAGTACTCCCAACTCTATCAACAATGTAGGTTTTACCAGTTTTCTAAGTCTCCCTTATTTTCTTGTACTTCTACTTGGAATTCTCTGTAAACCTCTCTAACTTCTCTAGGTAGATGAATCACGGTGTACTTTCTCTGGTTTCTATCTGTTACCACTCTTTAGAAACTCATACATTCTCTGTTCACTGTTTCCCGGTCTTAGAGAAGTTGATTTCTTTCTGCGAAAGTGCTGTTTTCACAGTGCTAAGTACTCCCAACTCTATCAACAATGTAGGTTTTACCTGTTTTCTAAGTCTCTCTTATTTTCTTGTACTTATACTTGGAATTCTCTGTGTAAACCTCTGTAACTTCTCTAGGTAGATGAATCACTGTGTACTTTCTCTTATTTCTATCTGTTACAAGTCTGGAGAAACACATACATTCTCTGTTCACTGTTTCGAGCGCTTAGAGAAGTATATTTCTTTCTGCGAAAGTGCTGTTTTCACAGTGCTAAGTACTCCCAACTCTATCAACAATGTAGGTTTTACCAGTTTTCTAAGTCTCTCTTATTTTCTTCTACTTATACTTGGAATACTCTGTGTAAACCTCTGTAACTTCTCTAGGTAGATGAATCACTGTGTCCTTTCTTTTGTTTCTATCTGTAACCACTCTTTAGAAACTCATACATTCTCTGTTCACTGTTTCCGGTATTAGAGAAGTTGATTTCTTTGTGCGAAAGTGCTGTTTTCACAGTGCTAAGTACTCCCAACTCTATGATCAATGTAGGTTTTACCAGTTTTCCAAGTCTCTCTTATTTTCTTGTACTTATACTTGGAATTCTTTGTGTAAACCTCTGTAACTTCTCTAGGTAGATGAATCACTGTGGACTTTCTCTTGTTTCTATCTCTTAGCAGTCTTGAGAAACTCATACATTCTCTGTTCACTGTTTCCCGGTCTTAGAGAAGTAGATTTCTTTGTGCGAAAGTGCTGTTTTCACAGTGCTAAGTACTCCCAACTCTATCAACAATGTTGGTTTTACCAGTTTTCTAAGTCTCTCTTATTTTCTTGTACTTATACTTGGAATTCTCTGTGTAAACCTTTGAAACTTCTCTAGGTAGATGAATCACTGTGTACTTTCTCTTGTTTCTATCTGTTACCAATCTTGAGAAACTCATACCTTCTCTGTTCACTGTTTCCCGGTCTTAGAGAAGTAGACTTCTTTCTACGAAAGTGCTGTTTTGACATTGCTAAGTACTCCCAACTCTATCAACAATGTAGGTTTTACCAGTTTTCTAAGTCTCTCTTATTTTCTTGTACTTCTACTTGGAATTCTCTGTAAACCTCTCTAAGTTCTCTAGGTAGATGAATCACTGTGTACTTTCTCTGGTTTCTATCTGTTACCACTCTTTAGAAACTCATACATTCTCTGTTCACTGTTTCCCGGTCTTAGAGAAGTTGATTTCTTTCTGCGAAAGTGCTGTTTTCACAGTGCTAAGTACTCCCAACTCTATCAACAATGTAGGTTTTACCAGTTTTCTAAGTCTCTCTTATTTTCTTGTACTTATACTTGGAATTCTCTGTGTAAACCTCTGTAAGTGTTCTAGGTACATGAATCACTGTTTACTTTCTCTTATTTCTATGTGTTACCAGTATTGAGAAACACATACATTCTCTGTTCACTGTTTCGCGGTCTTAAAGAAGTAGATTTCTTTCCACGAAAGTGCTGTTTTCACTGTGCTAAGTACTCCCAACTCTATCAACAATGTAGGTTTTACCAGTTTTCTAAGTCTCCCTTATTTTCTTGTACTTACACTAGGAATACTGTGTGTAAACGTCTGTAACTTCTCTAGGTAGATGAATCACTGTGTACTTTCTTTTGTTTCTATCTGTTACCACTCTTTAGAAACTCATATATTCTCTGTTCACTGTTTCCCGGTCTTAGAGAAGTAGATTTCTTTCTGCGAAAGTGCTGTTTTCACAGTGCTAAGTGCTCCCAACTCTATCAACAATGTAGGTTTTACCAGTTTTCTAAGACTCTCTGATTTTCTTGTACTTATACTTGGAATTCTCTGTGTAAACCTCTGAAACCTCTCTAGGTAGATGAATCACTGTGTACTTTCTCTTGTTTCTATCTGTTACGAATCTTGAGAAACTCATACATTCTGTGTTCAGTGTTTCCCTGTTTTACACAAGTAGATTTCTTTCTGTGAAAGTGCTGTTTTCACAGTGCTAAGTACTCCCAACTCTATCAACAATGTAGGTTTTACCAGTTTTCTAAGTCTCTCTTATTTTCTTGTACTTATACTTGGAATTCTCTGTGTAAACCTCTGTAACTTCTCTAGGTAGATGAATCACTGTGTACTTTCTCTTCTTTCTATCTGTTACCAGTCTGGAGAAACACATACATTCTCTGTTCACTGTTTCGAGCGCTTAGAGAAGTATATTTCTTTCTGCGAAAGTGCTGTTTTCACAGTGCTAAGTACTCCCAACTCTATCAACAATGTAGGTTTTACCAGTTTTCTAAGTCTCTCTTATTTTCTTGTACTTATACTTGGAATTCTCTGTGTAAACCTCTCTAACTTCTCTAGGTAGATGAATCACTGTGTACTTTCTCTGGTTTCTATCTGTTACCACTCTTTAGAAACTCGTACATTCTCTGTTCACTGTTTCCCGGTCTTAGAGAAGTTGATTTCTTTCTGCGAAAGTGCTGTTTTCACAGTGCTAAGTACTCCCAACTCAGTCAACAATGTAGGTTTTACCAGTTTTCTAAGTCTCTCTTATTTGCTTGGAGTTACACTTGTAATTCTCTGTGTAAACCTCTGTAACTTCTGTAGGTAGATGAATCACTGTGTACTTTCTCTTGTTTCTACCTGCTACCAATTTTGAGAAACTAATACATTCTCTGTTCACTGTTTCCCGGTCTTAGAGAAGTAGTTTTCTTTCTGCGAAAGTGCTGTTTTCACAGTGCTAAGTACTCCCAACTCTATCAACAATGTAGGTTTTACCAGTTTTCTAAGTCTCTCTTATTTTCTTGTACTTATACTTGGAATTCTCTGTGTAAACCTCTGTAACTTCTCTAGGTAGATGAATCACTGTGTACTTTCTCTTCTTTCTATCTGTTACCAGTCTGGAGAAACACATACATTCTCTGTTCACTGTTTCGAGCGCTTAGAGAAGTATATTTCTTTCTGCGAAAGTGCTGTTTTCACAGTGCTAAGTACTCCCAACTCTATCAACAATGTAGGTTTTACCAGTTTTCTAAGTCTCTCTTATTTTCTTGTACTTATACTTGGAATTCTCTGTGTAAACCTCTCTAACTTCTCTAGGTAGATGAATCACTGTGTACTTTCTCTGGTTTCTATCTGTTACCACTCTTTAGAAACTCGTACATTCTCTGTTCACTGTTTCCCGGTCTTAGAGAAGTTGATTTCTTTCTGCGAAA
This sequence comes from Heterohyrax brucei, assembly GCA_028571685.1. NCBI lineage: Eukaryota > Metazoa > Chordata > Mammalia > Hyracoidea > Procaviidae > Heterohyrax > Heterohyrax brucei. The sequence continues at coordinate 129,439,180 of CM053147.1, read as the reverse complement.
GTGCTGTTTTCACAGTGCTAAGTACTCCCAACTCTATCAACAATGTAGGTTTTACCAGTTTCCTAAGTCTCTCTTATTTTCTTGTACTTATACTTGGAATTCTCTGTGTAAACCTCTGTAACTTCTCTAGGTAGATGAATCACTGTGTACTTTCTCTTATTTCTATCTGTTACCAGTCTGGAGAAACACATACATTCTCTGTTCACTGTTTCGAGCGCTTAGAGAAGTATATTTCTTTCTGCGAAAGTGCTGTTTTCACAGTGCTAAGTACTCCCAACTCTATCAACAATGTAGGTTTTACCAGTTTTCTAAGTCTCTCTTATTTTCTTGTACTTATACTTGGAATACTCTGTGTAAACCTCTGTAACTTCTCTAGGTAGATGAATCACTGTGTACTTTCTTTTGTTTCTATCTGTTACCACTCTTTAGAAACTCATACATTCTCTGTTCACTGTTTCCCGGTCTTAGAGAAGTTGATTTCTTTCTGCGAAAGTGCTGTTTTCACAGTGCTAAGTACTCCCAACTCTATGATCAATGTAGGTTTTACCAGTTTTCCAAGTCTCTCTTATTTTCTTGTACTTATACTTGGAATTCTTTGTGTAAACCTCTGTAACTTCTCTAGGTAGATGAATCACTGTGGACTTTCTCTTGTTTCTATCTCTGACCAGTCTTGAGAAACTCAGACATTCTCTGTTCACTGTTTCCCGGTCTTAGAGAAGTAGATTTCTTTGTGCGAAAGTGCTGTTTTCACAGTGCTAAGTACTCCCAACTCTATCAACAATGTTGGTTTTTCCAGTTTTCTAAGTCTCTCTTATTTTCTTGTACTTATACTTGGAATTCTCTGTGTAAACCTTTGAAACGTCTCTAGGTAGATGAATCACTGTGTACTTTCTCTTGTTTCTATCTGTTACCAATCTTGAGAAACTCATACATTCTCTGTTCACTGTTTCCCGGTCTTAGAGAAGTATATTTCTTTCTGCGAAAGTGCTGTTTTCACAGTGCTAAGTACTCCCAACTCTATCAACAATGTAGGTTTTACCAGTTTTCTAAGTCTCTCTTATTTTCTTGTACTTATACTTGGAATTCTCTGTGTAAACCTCTGTAACTTCTCTAGGTAGATGAATCACTGTGTACTTTCTTTTGTTTCTATCTGTTACCACTCTTTAGAAATTCATACATTCTCTGTTCACTGTTTCCCGGTCTTAGAGAAGTTGATTTCTTTCTGCGAAAGAACTGTTTTCACAGTGCTAAGTACTCCCAACTCTATCAACAATGTAGGTTTTGCCAGTTTTCTAAGTCTCTCTTATTTTCTTGTACTTATACCTGGAATTCTCTGTGTAAACCTCTGTAACTTTTCTAGCTAGATGAATCACGGTGTGCTTTCTCTTGTTTCTGTCTGTAACCAATCTTTAGAAACTCATACATTCTCTGTTCATGGTTTCACGGTCTTAGAGAAGTAGATTTCTTTCGGCGAAAGTGATGTTTTCACAGTGCTAAGAACTCCCAACCCAGTCAACAATGTAGGTTTTACCAGTTTTCTAAGTCTCTCTTATTTGCTTGGAGTTACACTTGTAATTCTCTGTGTAAACCTCTGTAACTTCTGTAGGTAGATGAATCACTGTGTACTTTCTCTTGTTTCTACCTGCTACCAATTTTGAGAAACTAATACATTCTCTGTTCACTGTTTCCCGGTCTTAGAGAAGTAGTTTTCTTTCTGCGAAAGTGCTGTTTTCACAGTGCTAAGTACTCCCAACTCTATCAACAATGTAGGTTTTACCAGTTTTCTAAGTCTCTCTTATTTTCTTGTACTTATACTTGGAATTCTCTGTGTAAACCTCTGAAACTTGTGTAGGTAGATGAATCACTGTGTACCTTCTCTTGTTTCTATCTGTTACCAGTCTTGAGTAACACATACATTCCCTGTTCACTGTTTCGTGGTCTTAGAGAAGAGGATTTTTCTTGCGAAAGTGCTGTTTTCACAGTGCTAAGTACTCCCAACTCTATCAACAATGTAGGTTTTACCAGTTTTCTAAGTCTCCCTTATTTTCTTGTACTTCTACTTGGAATTCTCTGTAAACCTCTCTAACTTCGCTAGGTAGATGAATCACTGTGTACTTTCTCTGGTTTCTATCTGTTACCACTCTTTAGAAACTCATACATTCTCTGTTCACTGTTTCCCGGTCTTAGAGAAGTTGATTTCTTTCTGCGAAAGTGCTGTTTTCACAGTGCTAAGTACTCCCAACTCTATCAACAATGTAGGTTTTACCTGTTTTCTAAGTCTCTCTTATTTTCTTGTACTTATACTTGGAATTCTCTGTGTAAACCTCTGTAACTTCTCTAGGTAGATGAATCACTGTGTACTTTCTCTTATTTCTATCTGTTACAAGTCTGGAGAAACACATACATTCTCTGTTCACTGTTTCGAGCGCTTAGAGAAGTATATTTCTTTCTGCGAAAGTGCTGTTTTCACAGTGCTAAGTACTCCCAACTCTATCAACAATGTAGGTTTTACCAGTTTTCTAAGTCTCTCTTATTTTCTTGTACTTATACTTGGAATACTCTGTGTAAACCTCTGTAACTTCTCTAGGTAGGTGAATCACTGTGTCCTTTCTTTTGTTTCTATCTGTAACCACTCTTTAGAAACTCATACATTCTCTGTTCACTGTTTCCGGTCTTAGAGAAGTTGATTTCTTTGTGCGAAAGTGCTGTTTTCACAGTGCTAAGTACTCCCAACTCTATGATCAATGTAGGTTTTACCAGTTTTCCAAGTCTCTCTTATTTTCTTGTACTTATACTTGGAATTCTTTGTGTAAACCTCTGTAACTTCTCTAGGTAGATGAATCACTGTGGACTTTCTCTTGTTTCTATCTCTTAGCAGTCTTGAGAAACTCATACATTCTCTGTTCACTGTTTCCCGGTCTTAGAGAAGTAGATTTCTTTGTGCGAAAGTGCTGTTTTCACAGTGCTAAGTACTCCCAACTCTATCAACAATGTTGGTTTTACCAGATTTCTAAGTCTCTCTTATTTTCTTGTACTTATACTTGGAATTCTCTGTGTAAACCTTTGAAACTTCTCTAGGTAGATGAATCACTGTGTACTTTCTCTTGTTTCTATCTGTTACCAATCTTGAGAAACTCATACCTTCTCTGTTCACTGTTTCCCGGTCTTAGAGAAGTAGACTTCTTTCTACGAAAGTGCTGTTTTGACATTGCTAAGTACTCCCAACTCTATCAACAATGTAGGTTTTACCAGTTTTCTAAGTCTCTCTTATTTTCTTGTACTTCTACTTGGAATTTTCTGTAAACCTCTCTAAGTTCTCTAGGTAGATGAATCACTGTGTACTTTCTCTGGTTTCTATCTGTTACCACTCTTTAGAAACTCATACATTCTCTGTTCACTGTTTCCCGGTCTTAGAGAAGTTGATTTCTTTCTGCGAAAGTGCTGTTTTCACAGTGCTAAGTACTCCCAACTCTATCAACAATGTAGGTTTTACCAGTTTTCTAAGTCTCCCTTATTTTCTTGTACTTATACTTGGAATTCTCTGTGTAAACCTCTGTAACTTCTCTAGGTAGATGAATCACTGTGTACTTTCTTTTGTTTCTATCTGTTACCACTCTTTAGAAACTCATATATTCTCTGTTCACTGTTTCCCGGTCTTAGAGAAGTTGATTTCTTTCTGCAAAAGTGCTGTTTTCACAGTGCTAAGTACTCCCAACTCTATCAACAATGTAGGTTTTGCCGGTTTTCTAAGTCTCTCTTATTTTCTTGTACTGATACTTGGAATTATCTGTGTAAACCTCTGTAACTTCTCTAGGTATATGAATCACTGTGTACTTTCTCTTATTTCTATCTGTTACCAGTCTGGAGAAACACATACATTCTCTGTTCACTGTTTCGAGCGCTTAGAGAAGTATATTTCTTTCTGCGAAAGTGCTGTTTTCACAGTGCTAAGTACTCCCAACTCAGTCAACAATGTAGGTTTTACCAGTTTTCTAAGTCTCTCTTATTTGCTTGGAGTTACACTTGTAATTCTCTGTGTAAACCTCTGTAACTTCTGTAGGTAGATGAATCACTGTGTACTTTCTCTTGTTTCTAAATGCTACCAATTTTGAGAAACTAATACATTCTCTGTTCACTGTTTCCCGGTCTTAGAGAAGTAGTTTTCTTTCTGCGAAAGTGCTGTTTTCACAGTGCTAAGTACTCCCAACTCTATCAACAATGTAGGTTTTACCAGTTTTCTAAGTCTCTCTTATTTTCTTGTACTTATACTTGGAATTCTCTGTGTAAACCTCTGAAACTTGTGTAGGTAGATGAATCACTGTGTACCTTCTCTTGTTTCTATCTGTTACCAGTCTTGAGTAACACATACATTCCCTGTTCACTGTTTCGTGATCTTAGAGAAGAGGATTTTTCTTGCGAAAGTGCTGTTTTCACACTGCTAAGTACTCCCAACTCTATCAACAATGTTGGTTTTACCAGTTTTCTAAGTCTCTCTTATTTTCTTGTACTTATACTTGGAATTCTCTGTGTAAACCTTTGAAACTTCTCTAGGTAGATGAATCACTGTGTACTTTCTCTTGTTTCTATCTGTTACCAATCTTGAGAAACTCATACCTTCTGTGTTCACTGTTTCCCGGTATTAGAGAAGTAGACTTCTTTCTACGAAAGTGCTGTTTTGACATTGCTAAGTACTCCCAACTCTATGATCAATGTAGGTTTTACCAGTTTTCTAAGTCTCTCTTATTTTCTTGTACTTCTACTTGGAATTCTCTGTAAACCTCTCTAACTTCTCTAGGTAGATGAATCACTGTGTACTTTCTCTGGTTTCTATCTGTTACCACTCTTTAGAAACTCATACATTCTCTGTTCACTGTTTCCCGGTCTTAGAGAAGTTGATTTCTTTCTGCGAAAGTGCTGTTTTCACAGTGCTAAGTACTCCCAACTCTATCCACAATGTAGGTTTTACCAGTTTTCTAAGTCTCTCTTATTTTCTTGTACTTATACTTGGAATTCTCTGTGTAAACCTCTGTAACTTCTCTAGGTAGATGAATCACTGTGTACTTTCTCTTATTTCTATCTGTTACCAGTCTGGAGAAACACATACATTCTCTGTTCACTGTTTCGAGCGCTTAGAGAAGTATATTTCTTTCTGCGAAAGTGCTGTTTTCACAGTGCTAAGTACTCCCAACTCTATCAACAATGTAGGTTTTACCAGTTTTCTAAGTCTCTCTTATTTTCTTGTACTTATACTTGGAATTCTCTGTGTAAACCTCTGTAACTTCTCTAGGTAGATGAATCACTGTGTACTTTCTTTTGTTTCTATCTGTTACCACTCTTTAGAAACTCGTACATTCTCTGTTCACTGTTTCCCGGTCTTAGAGAAGTTGATTTCTTTCTGCGAAAGTGCTGTTTTCACAGTGCTAAGTACTCCCAACTCTATCAACAATGTAGGTTTTACCAGTTTCCTAAGTCTCTCTTATTTTCTTGTACTTATACTTGGAATTCTCTGTGTAAACCTCTGTAACTTCTCTAGGTAGATGAATCACTGTGTACTTTCTCTTATTTCTATCTGTTACCAGTCTGGAGAAACACATACATTCTCTGTTCACTGTTTCGAGCGCTTAGAGAAGTATATTTCTTTCTGCGAAAGTGCTGTTTTCACAGTGCTAAGTACTCCCAACTCAGTCAACAATGTAGGTTTTACCAGTTTTCTAAGTCTCTCTTATTTGCTTGGAGTTACACTTGTAATTCTCTGTGTAAACCTCTGTAACTTCTGTAGGTAGATGAATCACTGTGTACTTTCTCTTGTTTCTACCTGCTACCAATTTTGAGAAACTAATACATTCTCTGTTCACTGTTTCCCGGTCTTAGAGAAGTAGTTTTCTTTCTGCGAAAGTGCTGTTTTCACAGTGCTAAGTACTCCCAACTCTATCAACAATGTAGGTTTTACCAGTTTTCTAAGTCTCTCTTATTTTCTTGTACTTATACTTGGAATTCTCTGTGTAAACCTCTGAAACTTGTGTAGGTAGATGAATCACTGTGTACCTTCTCTTGTTTCTATCTGTTACCAGTCTTGAGTAACACATACATTCCCTGTTCACTGTTTCGTGGTCTTAGAGAAGAGGATTTTTCTTGCGAAAGTGCTGTTTTCACAGTGCTAAGTACTCTGAACTCTATCAACAATGTAGGTTTTACCAGTTTTCTAAGTCTCCCTTATTTTCTTGTACTTCTACTTGGAATTCTCTGTAAACCTCTCTAACTTCTCTAGGTAGATGAATCACTGTGTACTTTCTCTGGTTTCTATCTGTTACCACTCTTTAGAAACTCATACATTCTCTGTTCACTGTTTCCCGGTCTTAGAGAAGTTGATTTCTTTCTGCGAAAGTGCTGTTTTCACAGTGCTAAGTACTCCCAACTCTATCAACAATGTAGGTTTTACCTGTTTTCTAAGTCTCTCTTATTTTCTTGTACTTATACTTGGAATTCTCTGTGTAAACCTCTGTAACTTCTCTAGGTAGATGAATCACTGTGTACTTTCTCTTATTTCTATCTGTTACAAGTCTGGAGAAACACATACATTCTCTGTTCACTGTTTCGAGCGCTTAGAGAAGTATATTTCTTTCTGCGAAAGTGCTGTTTTCACAGTGCTAAGTACTCCCAACTCTATCAACAATGTAGGTTTTACCAGTTTTCTAAGTCTCTCTTATTTTCTTGTACTTATACTTGGAATACTCTGTGTAAACCTCTGTAACTTCTCTAGGTAGATGAATCACTGTGTCCTTTCTTTTGTTTCTATCTGTAACCACTCTTTAGAAACTCATACATTCTCTGTTCACTGTTTCCCGGTCTTAGAGAAGTTGATTTCTTTCTGCGAAAGTGCTGTTTTCACAGTGCTAAGTACTCCCAACTCTATGATCAATGTAGGTTTTACCAGTTTTCCAAGTCTCTCTTATTTTCTTGTACTTATACTTGGAATTCTCTGTGTAAACCTCTGTAACTTCTCTAGGTAGATGAATCACTGTGTACTTTCTCTTGTTTCTATCTGTTACCACTCTTTAGAAACTCATACATTCTCTGTTCACTGTTTCCCGGTCTTAGAGAAGTTGATTTCTTTCTGCAAAAGTGCTGTTTTCACAGTGCTAAGTACTCCCAACTCTATCAACAATGTAGGTTTTGCCGGTTTTCTAAGTCTCTCTTATTTTCTTGTACTGATACTTGGAATTATCTGTGTAAACCTCTGTAACTTCTCTAGGTATATGAATCACTGTGTACTTTCTCTTATTTCTATCTGTTACCAGTCTGGAGAAACACATACATTCTCTGTTCACTGTTTCGAGCGCTTAGAGAAGTATATTTCTTTCTGCGAAAGTGCTGTTTTCACAGTGCTAAGTACTCCCAACTCAGTCAACAATGTAGGTTTTACCAGTTTTCTAAGTCTCTCTTATTTGCTTGGAGTTACACTTGTAATTCTCTGTGTAAACCTCTGTAACTTCTGTAGGTAGATGAATCACTGTGTACTTTGTCTTGTTTCTACCTGCTACCAATTTTGAGAAACTAATACATTCTCTGTTCACTGTTTCCCGGTCTTAGAGAAGTAGTTTTCTTTCTGCGAAAGTGCTGTTTTCACAGTGCTAAGTACTCCCAACTCTATCAACAATGTAGGTTTTACGAATTTTCTAAGTCTCTCTTATTTTCTTGTACTTATACTTGGAATTCTCTGTGTAAACCTCTGAAACTTGTGTAGGTAGATGAATCACTGTGTACCTTCTCTTGTTTCTATCTGTTACCAGTCTTGAGTAACACATACATTCCCTGTTCACTGTTTCGTGGTCTTAGAGAAGAGGATTTTTCTTGCGAAAGTGCTGTTTTCACACTGCTAAGTACTCTGAACTCTATCAACAATGTAGGTTTTACCAGTTTTCTAAGTCTCTCTTATTTTCTTGTACTTCTACTTGGAATTCTCTGTGTAAACCTCTATAAATTCTCTAGGTAGATGAATCACTGTGTACTTTCTCTTGTTTCTATCTGTTACCAATCTTGAGAAACTCATACATTCTCTGTTCACTGTTTCCCGGTCTTAGAGAAGTAGACTTCTTTCTGCGAAAGTGCTGTTTTGACATTGCTAAGTACTCCCAACTCTATCAACAATGTAGGTTTTACCAGTTTTCTAAGTCTCTCTTATTTTCTTGTACTTCTACTTGGAATTCTCTGTAAACCTCTCTAACTTCTCTACGTAGATGAATCACTGTGTACTTTCTCTGGTTTCTATCTGTTACCACTCTTTAGAAACTCATACATTCTCTGTTCACTGTTTCCCGGTCTTAGCGAAGTTGATTTCTTTCTGCGAAAGCGCTGTTTTCACAGTGCTAAGTACTCCCAACTCTATCAACAATGTAGGTTTTACCTGTTTTCTAAGTCTCTCTTATTTTCTTGTACTTATACTTGGAATTCTCTGTGTAAACCTCTGTAACTTCTCTAGGTAGATGAATCACTGTGTACTTTCTCTTATTTCTATCTGTTACAAGTCTGGAGAAACACATACATTCTCTGTTCACTGTTTCGAGCGCTTAGAGAAGTATATTTCTTTCTGCGAAAGTGCTGTTTTCACAGTGCTAAGTACTCCCAACTCTATCAACAATGTAGGTTTTACCAGTTTTCTAAGTCTCTCTTATTTTCTTGTACTTATACTTGGAATACTCTGTGTAAACCTCTGTAACTTCTCTAGGTAGATGAATCACTGTGTCCTTTCTTTTGTTTCTATCTGTTACCACTCTTTAGAAACTCATACATTCTCTGTTCACTGTTTCCCGGTCTTAGAGAAGTTGATTTCTTTCTGCGAAAGTGCTGTTTTCACAGTGCTAAGTACTCCCAACTCTATGATCAATGTAGGTTTTACCAGTTTTCCAAGTCTCTCTTATTTTCTTGTACTTATTCTTGGAATTCTTTGTGTAAACCTCTGTAACTTCTCTAGGTAGATGAATCACTGTGGACTTTCTCTTGTTTCTATCTCTTAGCAGTCTTGAGAAACTCATACATTCTCTGTTCACTGTTTCCCGGTCTTAGAGAAGTAGATTTCTTTGTGCGAAAGTGCTGTTTTCACAGTGCTAAGTACTCCCAACTCTATCAACAATGTTGGTTTTACCAGTTTTCTAAGTCTCTCTTATTTGCTTGTACTTATACTTGGAATTCTCTGTGTAAACCTTTGAAACTTCTCTAGGTAGATGAATCACTGTGTACTTTCTCTTCTTTCTATCTGTTACCAATCTTGAGAAACTCATACCTTCTCTGTTCACTGTTTCCCGGTCTTAGAGAAGTAGACTTCTTTCTACGAAAGTGCTGTTTTGACATTGCTAAGTACTCCCAACTCTATCAACAATGTAGGTTTTACCAGTTTTCTAAGTCTCTCTTATTTTCTTGTACTTCTACTTGGAATTCTCTGTAAACCTCTCTAACTTCTCTAGGTAGATGAATCACTGTGTACTTTCTCTGGTTTCTATCTGTTACCACTCTTTAGAAACTCATACATTCTCTGTTCACTGTTTCCCGGTCTTAGAGAAGTTGATTTCTTTCTGCGAAAGTGCTGTTTTCACAGTGCTAAGTACTCCCAACTCTCTCAACAATGTAGGTTTTACCAGTTTTCTAAGTCTCTCTTATTTTCTTGTACTTATACTTGGAATTCTCTGTGTAAACCTCTGTAACTTCTCTAGGTAGATGAATCACTGTGTACTTTCTCTTATTTCTATCTGTTACCAGTCTGGAGAAACACATACATTCTCTGTTCACTGTTTCGAGCGCTTAGAGAAGTATATTTCTTTCTGCGAAAGTGCTGTTTTCACAGTGCTAAGTACTCCCAACTCTATCAACAATGTAGGTTTTACCAGTTTTCTAAGTCTCTCTTATTTTCTTGTACTTATACTTGGAATTCTCTGTGTAAACCTCTGTAACTTCTCTAGGTAGATGAATCACTGTGTACTTTCTTTTGTTTCCATCTGTTACCACTCTTTAGAAACTCATACATTCTCTGTTCACTGTTTCCCGGTCATAGAGAAGTTGATTTCTTTCTGCAAAAGTGCTGTTTTCACAGTGCTAAGTACTCCCAACTCTATCAACAATGTAGGTTTTGCCAGTTTTCTAAGTCTCTCTTATTTTCTTGTACTGATACTTGGAATTATCTGTGTAAACCTCTGTAACTTCTCTAGGTATATGAATCACTGTGTACTTTCTCTTATTTCTATCTGTTACCAGTCTGGAGAAACACATACATTCTCTGTTCACTGTTTCGAGCGCTTAGAGAAGTATATTTCTTTCTGCGAAAGTGCTGTTTTCACAGTGCTAAGTACTCCCAACTCAGTCAACAATGTAGGTTTTACCAGTTTTCTAAGTCTCTCTTATTTGCTTGGAGTTACACTTGTAATTCTCTGTGTAAACCTCTGTAACTTCTGTAGGTAGATGAATCACTGTGTACTTTCTCTTGTTTCTACCTGCTACCAATTTTGAGAAACTAATACATTCTCTGTTCACTGTTTCCCGGTCTTAGAGAAGTAGTTTTCTTTCTGCGAAAGTGCTGTTTTCACAGTGCTAAGTACTCCCAACTCTATCAACAATGTAGGTTTTACCAGTTTTCTAAGTCTCTCTTATTTTCTTGTACTTATACTTGGAATTCTCTGTGTAAACCTCTGAAACTTCTCTAGGTAGATGAATCACTGTGTACCTTCTCTTGTTTCTATCTGTTACCAGTCTTGAGTAACTCATACATTCCCTGTTCACTGTTTCGTGGTCTTAGAGAAGAGGATTTTTCTTGCGAAAGTGCTGTTTTCACACTGCTAAGTACTCTGAACTCTATCAACA